>ML685776.1:10912164-10974428 GCA_007922175.1 Pelusios castaneus
ACGTTTTGTGTAGAAACACATTCACGTTTTGTGTAGAAACACATTCAAGCTGCATTTTGGTCATTTATTTCATTGCTGTCTTTCAGTGAAGTGCGAAAAAGAAGTGATAACGAAGACACGAGGTCAGTAACTAACCTAGCTGAGCCAACAGTCAAGAAATCGACGCTCATGAAGAACTGTTGCAATATATAAATAACAAATTCCCTTTTGACTTTAAACAATTTTACTTCTCTATTTTTATGACTTTTTTTAAAAAAGAAAAATGAAGGATTTACATAATGTGTTCTCCTTTCTATGGATTTATATGTATATAGAAGCTGCATAACTTGAAAAATTTAGTTCCTATTTTCTGTTCCTCTGCACTGGTGCACTTGCCTGGCTTCTAAGGCCATGATTTGATCTCACTTAGACAAGTAAAATCAAAGAAGTTACATTGGTGTAAAACTTGTGTGAGATCAGAATCAAGGGTTCTGCTTTTGCCAGGATTTGTTCGTCGATACAGTACTGAATTTTTATTTTGTTCCTCTAGATATTTACTTATGAAGTGAAAGAGGATTCACAAACTGAAGGTCCTGTAATAACTGGGTTTAATCCAAGGGATATTCAGAGCCCAGGGGAACATACCATCCTTAATTCATCTCATTTTGCCTATGTCAGTAAATGTATAAGATATTCACAACAAAACTCCCAGCCACTGGAAACTTGCCTAGTTTTATAGCACATCTGGACAGGTTTGTCAAAAAGACATGTTCAATTTTTCAACTTTTCAAGAGAACTAGGATTTAGTTTTGAACAAACCTTGGCAATATATGCATCAAAGGCTGCATCAAAAACATGTGAGACTTGGCGGTTTATAATATATTTCACTTTGTGATTTGGGTTTGAACCTGAACTGAAAAGCAAAACTGAGCCAACACAGATCAAAACTGGAGGAAATACTTGCATAAACCCCCGCAAAGCAAAAAAGCCAAATTTTTTACTGTTCTAATCTCAAGAGAACCACTGTATCTGCCGGGATGAACACTAGGATGAATGAATGATACAATTCCTGCTCGTTTAAAAACCAGACTGTTACTGTTATTTTAAAATTGGGAAACGTGAATTGTCCCCTTCCTCTTGTTCTTGAAATGTTTGCCATTGATATATAGGACTATTTAGACAGTTAAAGTGATGAACTCTAATGCTGAAAAGTCTGTTGTAATCTGTCTTTCTTAGTGAATCTTTAGGCCTCCTTAAGCCACCTGTTAGGCAGCTGCTGTACATGCACAAACACCCATATGAAATTTTATTAATGGAGTCAGTGGGCATGACCAGGAACCACTTTCCAAAAATCAGGCGGTACTGTTCTCATTAAGATAAGGCTGAGCGCTCGTAACTGTACATGAAGTCAGTGGGAGCTGCAGATACTCAATATCTCTAAAATTCAAGACATTGCTTTTATTGCATTTTCTAAAAATCCCATAGTTTAGTACATTTTAAACTGAAAGCCTAAAATTATTAATAGAAAAATGACACTATTATGGTACAATTATTAAAATAGAAGTATTAAAAAAAGCATCACATCCTGGTGACTTTTGTTTAGTCTTTTGCTGCCTTATTTAGGACCAGTTCTGCAAACATTTAAGCATGTGAGCAACGCTTTCTTTTTAGGTAATCCCATTAAAACTAATTCATGTGCATAGGTATTTGCAGGGTCAGAACCTTGGGGTCCAGTCCTCCTCCTGTTAAAGTGAATAGCACTTCGTTCTGACTTCAGTGGGAGTACACCTTGGACCCTTAATAGCTGAGCAACCTATTTCAGCCTTCTTTGTGTATATTAAAAACAGATCTCCAAGAGGAACAAGTCTGCGTAGTGTCAGATTAAGGTGAAGTTCTATGGTCTTACCTCCAACCCATGAAAAAGTGATATTTTCTGAGTACTACATTTAATAGAATATAGCCTGTGACATTATATTAATCTTATAAAATGCAGTAGGGTAGCTTATTACTTTTTGTTTTAAAAGCCTTTTCAGGTAAAGAGTTCTATGTTTTTAGATAGCCTTTTAAAAGCTATTTTTTCCCCAGAGATTATGTCCTCAAGTGACCAATCCTAAGCATTTTCCAGCAAGGCAAAGAGAATATTATGCCAAATAAAATGGGCACATCCATTATTTCTATATATGTTGGCCTCATAAAAGAAAAAGTACTTGTGACTGGATCATGCCCCACAATATCCATGAGCTGAAAGGAACCTTTCCACATAAATCTATCTTCTCCCACAAGGGAAGGATAAGGGATCATCTACCTCTGCAGCACCATCCTACCCTGCTTCGTAGAAACTACTGTGGGTCTTAGGTCTATGCTGGGAGAGTTGACAGAGGATAGGAGAAGAGTGGGTGAGCCAGGCATGTAGCTGGTGCTACACTGTGTGCCTTTCTTCCAGGCCCATAGAACATAAGCAGAAAAAAGAATGCAACCTGAAATTCATTTTTTCCACAGGGTCAGCAGCCATGTCCACAGAGAGCTTGGCTTTGCTGTCAAGGAGAAGAGATCCATGCAGATCATTGGAAGCCAGGG
The DNA here is from genome assembly GCA_007922175.1 of Pelusios castaneus. Taxonomy (NCBI): domain Eukaryota; kingdom Metazoa; phylum Chordata; order Testudines; family Pelomedusidae; genus Pelusios; species Pelusios castaneus. The sequence goes on from ML685776.1 coordinate 10,914,721, forward strand.
TTTCAGAGGGGCGGGGGGAAGAGGAGTGAACCCTCCTCCTCTCCAAAGGAGTGAGTTGAATGGAATTCTTCAAGGATATCTTGGAGATTTCCTGCTCCAAATCCCTGTCCTGTGGGTTTTATCAAAAGGGAATATAATCCAGTTCTTGGCTTCTAAAAGGTGACAATATCATGACTTCCAGAACAACAATCTGTTTGAAATTGACCTTCCCCAATAAGAAAGTTAGGTACATATTAACTCTTTATTGCAACTCAAGCTATTGCTCATTCAGTGTTGATAATTTCTTCTTACTCTTACTGCCACTCCAGAAGTGTTCCCACTAATAATGTTCTGGCCTGTCTACAAAATAGAAAAGAGAAGTCAGAACAATCACAGGTTACTTTTGATTTCATTGACAGTGAAGGAGAAATAGAAGCTATCCCTCTTCAAAATTCTGTAAGTACATTTTAAGCAATGAAACAGTGTCATACTAGGATTCCAAAAAGAAATCCCCTCAGGAGAGCTATATTAAATAGTTACAATTTAATATTAAGGTCCCTATCCTGTGAAGCCTTTTCTACACATCTTCTGTGTGAAATAATATAGAGCCACAGGGTCAGGTAACTCAGCCTGAGATGTGGCCCCATTCTGCGTGTTGGACCTGATCCTGGAAGAGGCTGAGCTTTGAAGGCGGAAGGTGTTCAGCACAACTGAATACCATGAATACCATTGACCTCCAGTGAGATTTTAGGTGTGCAAAAATACAAGACATGGCCTCAGAGTTAGGAATCTAAGGCTGGCAGATGGCTAATATTTTCTGCCCAAAAGTAGTAGGTAAGGACCAACTCACACAGCTTTTGAATTTAGTAGTTTTTCTTTTTGATATGAGGCATCATCTTAATATTATTTAAATGTAGCTTGTATGTTTTATTGATCCTTCATGGAGACATCTAAGATTCCAATGTGTTACTGATTTAATAACTTTGAGTAGTAGTAAGTACAATATGTAAAATATTTTGGCAGTTTTAAAATACATGCCCAATAGATGGAATTTTTCTTCTTGGCATTGTTGTAGAGCCGAGTCCTGTAAAAAGGCATTTGTGGGATGTGCTCTTTGGAAAAAAAATGGGTTTAAAATCCATATGGAGAATAATTTGTGTGCATGTGCAGTAAATGCTTTTCCAAGGTTTTGTTTTGTTTTGTTTTTGTTGGGGTTTTTTGCATATGATGTGCTCTAATCTTGGAAAGAAACCTATGTAAGTGGATTCCTGTACCCTTACAGAGTGCTGCTGAAGTCAATAGTGACAGGGGCCTGAGAGTTCTCTCTGTGAAACGGTTCTTGTTGATTTTAATCACCAGAAATGTGTCTATAGATATTTTTCCAATTTATAAATTGAATGGTCAAAATAGGGTCAACCCGGTTTCACCCCGGAATATTTTTTATGAATCAACTTTTGTAAGTTCTTATAAAAGGAACTTTGAAATGGAAATCTGTTGTTACTGGCCCCAATTCTTACTCATTACAGGCAACGGAGTTGCGGAGCGTGTAGCTTTGGCTGGAATTTTGCTCACTGAGCATAGCATTGTGGAGAGCTGTTGTGGTTGCATTGTAAAAGCATCTTTGGCAATTAAATTAGATTTAGTTCATAAACCCTTGTGGGATACTGTTGACTCAGTGAGAGTCTGCATAGGCATAAAGGTCTGTGCTACTGTAACCAAGGATTTGGGCCTAAACATATTCAGAGACCTTGCTCTTGCACAGAGTCCCATTGACTTCAGTGGGGGCTGTACCCAGGCATAGAAATCTGCTCACATGAATCACTTTGCAGGATCAAGTCCTTAGTGAGAAATTCTGCAGTGAGTAACCCATCAAGTCTGACAGCTGGCATAGTCTGAGATGGCAGTGGTGAAATAAGAGGGATTGGAATGAAATTTTTAGAAACTAAAGTCTGCCATTTAAAAAAAAATCAAATCTAGTGTTCATACAAGGTCCTTCTTTTGTTTTGCTTTGAAAAAGTTGTCTTGCCTACTGCTTCAGAGATATGGCAGCAAACAGCAGATTTATGTTCTGTCTGCACTATTGTGTTTGGGTTCCTCTCTGATTCTATTCAGTACTTAAAGCTGTTCATTTATTGCACAGAGTTGTTTTGTTAGTTACTGGCTATGTTATGTTAATAATTGTATTTATTTTTAAAGAAAAGTCTTAATGTTTTTGACAGAACCTGTAAATAAGATTATTTTTATGCAGTTGACACACAAGTATTACTTTTGTCCTTCATTGCCTTTTTTAATGGTCACCCATTAAGCATATTTTGAGGCAATATTTTTTATGGGATGCTCTTAAAATAATTTGATCACCTGGATGTTTTTCTAGGGACCTCATTTATTTAAGATTTAGTTGCTTTCTTATTAAAATTTGCTGTCTTGTGTCTCTTAAGTGTAGTTATGTGCTAACAGTTTGAATCCATTTTTAAAATAAATCTCATCTATTCAGTGATCAGTTCTCTTATTTTAGCAAAGGCTATTGTGATCACAGAAGACATTTCATCTGAAAGGATTCCAAAGCGCTTTACAAACCTGCAGGGAGCATCACATGGACAGACCCATGTACCTTTGCCAAGAACGCCACCAGTGAGGCTCTGTGCCAGCACAGAGGTCTGTTTACATGGAGCTCATTGTACAAAGATTTTTGACAGGCTGGGATTTAGGTGGTTTGTGTTCTGAAGAACAGCCAGTTCTGAGGTTGAGCATGGTTCCTGTTAACACTCATAGCAATACTAAACATTGTAGAGCAGGAAGTGAAGAATACTAAGTCTAATAGAAATCAGAGGGCTTCTGAGCTAGGCACAGGTATTTATCCAAACTGGAATTTGGCAATAGAGTTATCCCTTATTCTTACAACCCCCCCCCCCCCCCCCGGTATTTATGATCACTACTAGTGATTAATTCCTCCTTTTACATTTCTCATGCGGTTTCAGTGTTTCCTCTCTCCATTTCCCAACGTGTTGACGCGGCAGATGATATGTGGCGATAAATAAATTAGTTAGTCTTTAAAAATGCCTACTTGTTTGTTTTGCTGAACTCAACTACCATGGCTACCCCTCTGGTACTAATCAATCAGCATCATTTCCTGCAGTAGTAGGTATTTGAGTAAAGATATCCAATCCAAGCACTGAATAGGCCTAATGCTCCTTGGCTTTGATCGGATAACACAGCCTGAAGTTTTTTGTTTCACTATTACACAGCATTTTTTTCTTTTCTTTTCTTTTTTTTAAAGACCCCAATCTACTGTATGTTAGGTTTGTGCTACAAAAGTTGGTAAGAAGTGCTTTGTCACCAACATTTTCAGCTCTTAAAGAAAAAGATATAATTAACTTCCCATTAGCTGCCTATGTTAATCATTTAACTACTAACATTTGCATGTACCAAAGTCGTAAAAAATGAGTGAATATAAGTATTTAAAATAGAGATTTTATTTTCATACCTGTATAGTGAGCAGATTCAGTGAATTGTGGTTTTATGTGCCAAGTTTTATTAGATTATGTTTTTAAAAAGTGTTCTATAAAATAAACAGGCCCTACATTGCCAACAATTGTTTTGAAACTTTGATTTATTCTGTTTGTCTAACAGCAAGAACTGTAGTGTTTGTGCTAGGTGTTTTTCTTCAAAACTACAGATCATTACACCCACTGTGTAACTTTCTACATAAGTTTAAAAAGAACCACATATTGTCTTCTGCATATTTGCTATACAATAAAGTATGCTTTAATGGCTATTCATTATGGGTTGGTTTTTCATTTTGCCACTACACTACACCCCAAATATTTTGTTTAATGAAATACAATAAAAGTTTAGAAAAATGAGTAACTTAATTTCCCCAAACCTAACTGAATGGCAGACTCTGAACTAAATTAGTGTACCAATTAGAGCTGGGTGAAATTCTTCAGATGAATATTTTAGTCACTTAAAAATGCAATCTGGTTGACCCAAAACTATCCTGAATTGGCTGCATACTTTCAGCCAAAACATTTCTTTCAGACTAAATCCACAAAAGGACTTAAGCACCATTTACAAAGCAGAAGAGGTGCTGCCACGTCAGTAGCATTTAGGGAACTTATCTGGGAAAAAACCCATTTGAATCCTTGCTCTGCACCAGAAACTTGGATTTAGATCTATGACAGCAAAGGAGTCTGCCCTAACCACCAGGCTATTGTGTACTCTCACTCTCTTCTGTTAAAGCTGTTTCACCTTTTATAACCTAGAAAGAGAAGAGACCATATAGCCTAATGAGGCTAGGGCACTCAACTCTGTTCTAGATCCTGCTCTAATATTTAATTATATATACATAGTGGAACAGCTTCAACAGGAGAGACCGAGGGATTATTGCACCAGCATAGCGAATAACCCAGTACCTACTTCATCTGAAGAAGATGACATTTCAACTCCCTGCTCTAAATCAGGCAGAGTTCCTTCTCTATCACAAATGACCTGTGTCACCTTGGGCTGACCAGTCTCTTTCTCTCCTTGAGTTCCCCATCTGTGAAAATGGCCTTAACAGTGCATCCCTGCTCTGCAAGGGTAATGTGATAATGGAGGGCATATAAATACATCGGGGAGATAGAATAGTCTGCTGATTTTTCTGTAAAGGCTGTGGCCACTGGAACTGATAGGAATTTTCCACAATGACCTTCCGCTGGAAAATTCACTTTCTACAGCATCAAACATTTCTGTAGGAGAATTTCAGTTTCTCCAAAAAATTTTCTGTTGTCCATCAGGAAACTGCTTCCAGCTCTGTGGCTTCTCTCTTTCTTGGCAGACTGCCTGGCTGGCAGGCCTCTGGGGATCAAATCTACACTGTAATTAAAAACTCCAGGCAGGACCCAGGCAGCCGACTCAGGCTGATGGGCAGAGCCCTGTAAAGCTGTCTATAGATTATAGCCTTTGAGGCTATTTCCCGGTCATCAAGATCCAGGCATGGGGACTGGCCACTGACCAGCTATGGCTCCCCTTGGGGCTGGCCTCCAATCAGATGTTTGACAGCAGCTGGCTGTGGAACATGAAAGACCTCTTCTGTTTGGCTTTCTGTTATAGTTTCAAAGAAAAAAATACACATCCTCACACTGTGATGCTGCCATTTGCCTTAGATAAATTGATCTCAGTATTTGCAATAATGAAAGTATTGCACATAGTAAAGCCAGGTAATTATTTATAGCACCAGGCACGCACACTTTTTCAGAACAAATACTTATGGAGTACCATCCATGCTAGTTTACACTCTAAGGCTATATCTACACTTGTAAAGTTAAGTTGACTTTAAGGTTGACTAAGTCGACAAAGTCGGCCTTAAGTCGACTTAACAGTAGACATAGCCGTCCACACTGGCTTTAAGTTGACTTAATAAGGTCGAATTAGCGCTATTCCCCATCCACACTGGCTTTAAGTCAATTTAAGGTCAAATTAGCGCTATTCCCCGTCCACACTGGTTTTAAATTGACTTAACAAGGTCAAATTAGCGCTATTCCCCGTCCACACTGGCTTTAAGTTGACTTAAAGTCGAATTAGCGCTATTCCCCGTTCACACTGGCTTTAAGTCGACTTAATAAGGTCAAATTAGCGCTATTCCCCGTCCACACTGGCTTTCAATCGACTTAAGAAGCGTTCTTAAGTCGACGTAAGTTGCCAGTGTAGATGCACCCTAAGGCCTAGATCATGCAGATGTGTGTCAGTACCACAGAGCTCAACAAAACCTTGGTGCCTGAGCATTGTACCCTGGTGCCTAGGTGCCCTGTGGTACTAAAGGGGGCAGAACACCCTCGACACACACAAAAAAAGGCTGTTGCCATTGGCAGCAGTGGGGCTTTTGCGCCCCAGATGGCCACTGGAAGTGTCCGCAGTGGCCCCTGCACTGCTCCTAAAACTGGCAGCAGCAGGGCTCTGCACTCCAGACTGCCACTGCTTTGGCCCTTCCAGTGGTGGGTTTTCGGCAGTGGTGTTGGCGGGGTGGGGGTGGGGGAGGCTCCTTGCCCCATACTGCTGCCAAAAGTGTCAGCAGCATTTCAGTGGCAGGGGCCTGCTCTGTTTAATGTGCCGGACGCCCTAGTTTTTGGGCTAGCATCTAGGTGTGCAGCATATTTATGGAGGCCTGCAGTAGCACTACACCTCTGTTTCATTCTTCTGAGTTCAGTGCAGTGTACCTACGCCTAATGTTATTCACGTGCTTAAATATTTGTGAAGCTGGGATCCAATTAAGAGAACTGTAAGGTAAGGCAATGCAGCAGGGAGGTGGAAGGAAACAGAGTGCGAGAAGGTCAATGATTATGTGTGACTAGGTACTACAGGAAAAACATAGTTATCTGTATTCATTTAAGGTAAAAATGACAGCTTTTTAATGTTGATCGCTGTATAACAACCTGGAATGTAAGCGCTAAGTGTTGAATTTTTAGGAAGTATTTTCCTGAAATCAAAATAAGCAAGTTTACGGTAGCCTACTACAAATCTTTTAGGTTTTAAAATCACATCCACCTGTGCTTGGCACACTACATCAATTTGCTGTGAAATGTGTTTATATGCCTGAGAATAGCCACAGCTAGCACCACCTTGTAGGCTTGTTTTACAAACTATCTCCAGCTTTGCTCTGCTATTCTGAGCTAGTTGACAGGGGTTAGAGTGGAGCAACATCAACTGGCAATACACAATAGACTTTCTTCCTAGACTTGGAGCCAAATTCTGACAATATACAATGCAATGACTCTGACAATTTCCAGGGAACTTAAGCAAGAGATGCTTAAATTGATGCCCTCACACTAACATTCAGCCACATTCACATCCTGCAGGTCACCCGAAGGGGCCTTTTTAGCTGGTCTGTATTTTAAACAGAGGCAGAAGTCACAATTAAGAAAAAAGCTGGTCTATTTCTGATGCCATCACTGAATGAACTTGGGCAGATCAATGGCTATGTCTACACTTGAAAAGTTAGGTTGACTTTATGAAGTTGATGTAATAAGGTTGATTTTAAGTCGACTTAAAGTGGACCTTATTAAGTCGACTTAACCAAAGTTGACTTAACTTTTCAAGTGTAGACGTGGCCCCTTTCTGGCCTTATTAATTCAACTTAACATTTTAAGTTGACTTAAAAAGATCCACCTAGGCACTACTCCGCATCTCCACTGGCTTAAGTCGACTTAATAAACTCAACTTAATTGCTAGTTCAAATTAAAATAAGGTGCTATTAATTCGAACTAACTTTTTCTTAATTTGACTTAAGGAGCAGCTTAAGTCGAATTAAGGAAAACCCAGTGTAGATGCGGAGTAAATTAAGTCAATTTAAGCCTCCTTAAGTCAACTTAATTTCTAAGTGTAGATGCACAATAAGTCTTGGAGTCTTACTTTTCCCTTCTGTAAAACAGAGACAATGATAACAATAGCTAGTGCCTTTAGGAAAGTGCTGTGAGAGTCTAAGATAAAACCCCTCTATATGTGGAAAGCTTTTGTTCTACTATGTATCTGCCTATAGCCCTTTGGAAACGCTGGCTCAGACCCAACTGGGCATGTGCAGCAGGAAGTGCTGATTTGCCCCTTAAAAATACTCAACCAACAGCCTCACTGCATTTACACTAGACTGCAGTTACCCACCACTTTGCTATTTTTTTTTTCCTTTTAAGAGGTAATTGCTTCCTTGTCAATGAGGGTGTCTCTTTTAAAAATAAACAAAAACGAAAGAAAATATTATTTTGATGAAGGGGAGAAAGATAGATAGCTTGCTCCTTCTAGAGTCCATTGTCCTCATGTCTCCTCCTCCATAACATATTTCAGTAAGGATGAGCAACAGGACTAGTTCAGTTAAAAAAAACAAAAAACCAAAACTGTTAATTGTGTGGCTGTAACAATGCCTGTTGTATTCTTTTTGCTGCTAGCAGCTCTGTTCCCAGCTGATTTCCCTACAGACCACCCCATCAACTACCTTTTGGTAAGTAGCTTGTTTCCTTGAGTAGCTCTTGTGTGAGCATTCCATTCTGTGTCAGGTGTGTTTTCTCAGAGCTCACTGCTGGAGTTGACAGATAAAAAGTAAGACCTGTTTGGGAGGAACTGGGGGAAGAGGCTGTTTTTTCTAAAACACTTTGAACTGAGTAGGTGGTAGAGGCTGAGGTTTGGTTTGGCATTTATTTTAATTAAAGTAGTTCACCCTCAATCTCAATATATTGTCCCTCACAAACTAAAATATAGTGATAAATGAAACAAAGGAAAATTCCAGATTTACAACATAGTCTCTATCAATGTCAATTTAAAAAAAAAATGTATTTGACATTTTTTTCTTAACGGTAGAATGATTACAATATTCAGGACAAAATTTTAAAAGTGTACTTTCCTCTACCCATCCACAGCCTCTAGTTTTCTTACCTTACTCTTGTACATGTATCTTTCTTTACCAAAAGAAATATTATCTGTCCATATTCATGACTTGTAACTTACAATTTAATCATTATTGTTGTAACCAAGATGTTCCTGCAAAGCACTATCATCCGTCTTCACAAATCAATTTCTTGCAAGTCTCATAGACTTCCATTTTCTCAAAATTAGGCTTTCAGTCTCAGCAAGGACAACAGCAATCCCCTGGTTACATATGTGGCTTCACATTTTTTGATGGTGCAATACAGACAGCAGTGCTGGAACAATTTTTATACTAAGGCTGCTGAAAGCCATTGAACCAAACTGTAAACTCTCTATAATGGGAACCACTTCATCCCAGCACCCCTAGCTCTAGCATCTATGCATACAAATGCCTCTGATTTTTACATGAAATGTTTTATCAATGGTTATAAATTAACAAACACCTACATTACTCCGGCTCACACCTGGGTGGGAGGAAGAACTTCCAGCCTCCTTCTGCTAGGGCCACCTGTATCACATCAGGCCTGCCAGGCTTTTAACTCTAACTCTATGTGCCTTCTCAAAACCAAATCTATCAGAACAGAGGGTATTATGTTTACAGATGCTCATGATGAAGCCTGTTTTCTGACCCTAATAAGAGAATTAATGCTAAACTTATCCTTAGGCAGAGTCTTATTGTACAGACATCCTACATTGAAATCTGAAGCCTGAATGTAATCCTTGCCAGAGCCATAACACTTTTTACCCTCATCCTAATCCATCATGGAACCAAAAAGACTACTGAGACATCAGAGCAAGACCACCTTTGTTAAGCAACCTCTAGTTCTGAGATGCTGTCGCAAATGTACTTGATACGCTATTGCTCCTCTCTGTGAAGCAACCACTGTCAAGTTTCTTGAGTGCTTGTTTTAAGACACATTAGTTTAATGGAGGGAGTCTGTTGTGCCCAGGACTATGAAACTGTTCAGAGACATCCTGAGACCAAATGACTAGCTGGGGGGTGGGAGAGGAAATAATAAATATTAGTTGATTTTTGTTAAAAAAAATGCAGGGAACTATTAACTTTTCTATAGAAGTTGTCAAGAAGAGCAAGCATATTCTTCTCAATTTTTTCTTTCAGTAAAACCAGTTTTGAGTCCAAAGCTGTAGGAAAGATCTTACTGAATATACAATTGCTTTGCTACCACGTTTGCCCATAGAACATTGGTAGTATCTTACTGTAAAGTGCTCTGGGCTATCTTGAATGTAAAAACTGCTATAAAAAATTTCACATACTATTGCATAATTACTTGGGAATTTGAATCACCATTTGAGCAGAGACATGCCTCAAGATGATCCTCTTCACAGATTGGCATGGTTGATTTAAGCTGCAAGGTAGTCCTAAAGAATAAATAGTGTCTTCCTAAAGACTTCATGGCTCATTGGAGCACTACAGTTCTTCCAGAATAAATGTGATACTTAAAGAGGAACATGAATAATTTGAATAGTGAAGTGCTTTGATGGGTGTGAAATCTATCCTCCTTAAAAGGGAATGCACATGGATCACTTGTGGAGGGAGGGAGTGTTGTGTGTGTCTGCATAACTGTGAGATAGAAATTTCTTGGCCTGTTAAAAATGATGCAAGTCTTTTTTTGGTGAATTTACAAGTAATAGACTATTGGGGTAGATTATTGGGACTCCTGCAGCAGGTCTATGCAGCTCCCAGAGAGCATGATGAAAAATCAAGCTTTTAAGTAGTTCAGTATGGAGTGTTGACAACTTCCAAAGAGGAAGCCAGGTTAGTCTAGGTTAGTAAAACAAACAAGGAGTCCTGTGGCAATTTTAAAGACTAACACATTTATTTATGGCATGAACTTTCATGAGAGAAAATCCCACTTTGTCAGATGTTTTGAAGATGGGGAATTTACAGAATGGGAGGAAATTAAATGAAGGGAAATGTATGACAGCATCAGGTCAGGCTGTAACAGCAAATCAAAGTAGGTGTTGGTATCTGATGTTTTCAATATATGGAACAAATAGATGGTGTTAAGTGTAAAATGTTTCTGGAGATTAGCTATGGAGAGAATTTTGCTTAAGTAATGGGGTGCAATTATTTTATTTTTGCAAAATATATAGCTGAAGGCAGGGCTGCCCTAAGACCCCAATTCAGCAAAGTAGTCAAGCATATGCGTAATTCTAAGAATGTATGTCCACTGAATTCAGTGGAACTATTTATATGCAGTTACACATGGGCTCAAGCCCTTTGATATACTGGGGGCCTTCTGTTAAGGGACAATTCGAGTAATTATTTTACTAAGATATAACAATTTTGTTAAATAAGAAACTGCTCTTGCTTAGTATTACAACTATCCAGGAGTGAGACCCCCCCAAAATGCCTGGCTTTATCTTTAAAATCAAGAGATTTAAAATTAATACATATACATTATTTTAAATTTGCCATTGTTTTCTGAGTCTGTAAGGGGAAGCTGCCTGTTTCCAAACATTGAGAACATCAGGACCAAAATTCAGTCAAAATACACATGTAAAAATGCAGGACCCCATGCTGGCTGCTCAACAGGGAACTCCTCTTATTTAATCTTGCTCACCTTCCTCAAGTAAAGCAGTTGTCATCCTATTGCTCTTCGTCCCTTTCATTGCTAGCCTGTCTCCTTTACTGCCCATCTATTTCCCCAGGTCAATCCTCTTCCTCCTCCTCCACCCACATTTTTCCATAGTCTCCTGTCCCCTCCACAGCTGACCTTAGATTTTCCCTCTTTTTCCTTCCACAGTAACTTTCACGGCTACATATTTTCTAGCACTTCAGTCCCCTTCCATTCCTCTTCAGTGAACCCTCTGCATCTTTATCTGCCTGTCTCCTGCTCTTCTTCAGTGGAAAAACCACTTCCCACATACTTCAGTCTCCCTTCAGTTTTCTTTCCAGACCCCACTAAACATGGAGCCCAGGAGGTGGCCATTTTGGCTGAATTGGCAATCTGGCTTCACTCTAATTGAAAATAGTAGCAGGGGATAGCCATCTTTACTACTCTTTAGATAGAAGTGAGCAGAAGGAATTGTGTGTTTGGGGTGCAGGATTGAAGCATACTGATAGTATTTGGGGAATTTCAGTAGAGTCCAGTGTCCCTGATCAAAGCCCCATTATGCCAAATATAGGAGAGACATGAAGAGTCATTAAAGGCAGAGGAAGAGAGCAGTTCTTTCCATTCACTTGTAAAAGCATTGACAGAACATGTCCTTGCATGCCTAGGCTCTTTGATTTTTGCTATGCTCATGGATGCCCGGTACTGCCCAGGCTGCACCTGAATCCACTTATTGCTGGGGACATAAAATCTCAAAAGTTGCCTATGGAAAGAAAATTGTTTTTCCTTTGCATGGGTCTCAGCAAGGAACTCATGTGTGAGAAGTACAAGTTTCTTTTTACAGAGAGGTAGGCTGTGCCTCAAAAGCTTACCCCATTGCCGAACACTATGGGAACTTGGTACTTTACTTAAACCAACATAATTTGGAGACATCTCCAGTTCAGTGAAATTAAGATTGGAGAATTAGCAGTATATAATGAAAAAATCCTCTAATTCTTGAAAGAAAATTTCTATATACCTCAAACACTAGACAGTGGCTGTCTACAATATCCATGCTTGTCCTATTGTAGTCATGGTATTATAAATTCCTAATACAGATACCCCATTCTCATGTAAAGCCAGGCTCCCTCTGGTGTGGTTTCATGTGATAATTAACCAGATTAAATTACAACATTAACTAAAGCTGACACAGTAATGTGTCTGCATTAGGCATTTACAGCAGAGTACGTTCATTAATGTAGCAAATTTTTAATGTACTACTGTAGACAGATCCTAAGTAAAGGTTTAATTTTAAGTAAATAAATTAAACCAAAAGCCTTTCTCCCCTTCCCCAGGAACAGTGGAAAGTATGGAAATATGGAGTAAAGGTCACTGAAACAGCTTTCCTATTGTAAAATATAGACTTCATATATATATATATGAAGAAACACTGTGGCTCAATCATAGCTTTTTTCTTTAACAATTTTAATTTTTTTTTAAATTAAAAATATTTTAGTGTCTCTGTCAGATAACATCATTTGGTATCAAACATGTCACTACACTGTCAGCACTTATTTATCTTTTCTAATCCAAAATATCAGAACCCCCAATCAGTGGGAATGCTGCACACAGAGAATGTTCCGGATTAAGGCAATACTCTTGCCTTTAACAAATATAAACAAACCTTTTATTGAAATATCTGACACTGAGGGCCTTATCAAGGCCCTTGTACTGCAAACACACACAACTGTTCGCACAATCAGGCCTTAACAATTATTTTATCTTCTCTGTAAATTATGACCATTAATTATACTGTAATTTCCATTAATACAAAGACAGCAGTTACCAATTTATCCCATAATTTTTTGCCCTTTGCAAAATTATATAAATTACATATTTTCAAGAGATTTAGGATTTTTTTCCTCACTTGAGTTGCAGCATCTGTACATAGCTAACTAGTACTGAGCAGGTGTGAACTTTTTCTTTCTTTTTTTTTTTTTTTTAAAGTCAAATCAAAGCTCAGACCATATGGAGTTGTTCAGCCTTTTGTAACAATCAATTCCAAATGATTTTTCTATCCCTGCAATTCAGGCTGCAAATCAAATCTAACCTTGCAGCCTTGGAAATGGAAATAACTCTGCAGAGAGAATGATAGATATTTCTGAGGAGCCCCTGCTATATATTTTTTAAATCTATAGAATACATTACAGTTTAGCTGGAACAGAGTCAATATATAGTCCCACAACATAAAGTAGTAATAATTTTTGTTAAGTCTGCATATTGAATATTGAAGTCTGCATCCTTTGTTTATTCAAATTCATCATATAAGAAACTTCATTCAGACTTTAGTCTTAAGGAATTTCTGCAGTAGTTTAATAATATACAATTGGTCACTGGAATCTAGGCAAAAAAACTTGAAGAGCAGATACAGTGTATAATTACTAGTTCTCTGTAGCCACTAGAGGACAGCAATGTCCTAGATAACATTTTTTTTCTGACTATTTTAGTACTTCAGGTTAGATCAGTATGCACAGAAAATAATCATTAAATATATATGCAATCAAAAAAAGTAGGTTATTACAGAGGCACGTTCATGCTGTGTTAGTTAAAATGCTGTCAGCATTTCCACTATAAACCCCATTTTTGAGGGGTTTATCAGTCAGCTGTGAAAATTTGCTCTAGGCAAAACCTGACATACAAGATCTCAACCCTGGAGCAATTTTCTTTCTGCCATATTTTATTTCAGTTGGTTTGGCTCCTTTTAAGTTACAGTGTGGGAAGCAGATATTTTTGTGGTTGCAGATGCTTAGCCGTTGTCCTGAAATGCAAAAATGTCTGGTTTGGGTTTTTTGATGATGATGATGATGATGATGATGAAAATGAATTACTACAGGCCAGTTGCCCATAATGAGAAGCAATTCAATGTGGTATTTGGAGGAAAGATTAGAAATATGGATTCTAACTCTTCTTTGACTGAATAGCACCACATAAATATATTGTATGGCATTGTGATTGTACGCCACATTTTTGTGTGTTTAATAGGTCAGATACATTGTTCCCTTAAAGGGTCCATTCACAGGTAGGTATTGATTGGCTGAATTTCTTAAGGTCAAAATGAATAAATAAGGAAAATCTGGGGGTGTGGGAAGAGTCCTTAAACACTGGGTTTATCTAAATTGGGTTTGGTTGGTTGTATTGTGACTTGAGTTACTAGACTGACAATTAATTTAAGCTCATTAACACAATTGTAAATGCTAATCTGATCACTCCCCAGATGTTTGTTTGTATTTTTGCCCCATTTGATCAATGCTGAAAATGTTTGTTCTTTATCCCAGTGAACAGCCTATATAGTGGGAAAAAAAATTTAGCTGGAAAGAAATGAGTTCCACACTAGCTTTTACAAACAGGTTAAATGTCTCTAGTTAACTGGCAATAAATCAACTCTAGATTTAAAAAAAAAAAAATCTAATGTAACTACAGGATTGGGCTTGGCTCATTGCAGAGTTAACTTGTTTTTTTTACTCAGGTGTTGCCCCCTCAGCCAGCTCCTAATCACACATACAATGATGGTGGATGCTTTACACCCAGGCTAGATAGCCCATTATGAGATATTGGCTAAAGCCTGGGTGAGACTTTTACTTGGGATGGCAACTCCTCTTCCCTATGCAAACATTTTGCAGTGTGGATGTAGGCTAAGCCTCTTAAGTGTGGATATCCTCCACTGTCTTCCCACAATTCCCCTATCATGCCCAGGAGGGGAAAGATTACCACAATTGACTGGGAAAGAATCATAGAGTGACTCAGCTTTATGCAGTGGTACTACTCCTAGGATATGACCCCTAGTGACATGGGTGGGTGATGCAGCACCACTATGGGGCTCAGGCCCAGCTTTTTAAGTTTTGTAGGCTCTGCTCATCCTTGTAAGGCTTAAGTGACTTGGACGACTAAGCCCCACTTTCCAAAGTAACTTCGTCTCCTATGGGTGGGATCCATGAAAGTACATAGGTGCTGAAATCTCATTTTTAGGCTCTACTATAATTCACAAAACGCCTGCTTGGCTATCACCTACTTCTCAATTCTTAAGTTTCTGCCTCTGTGTACATGTGCTACAGCCTCACTATAGGCTTCTGGAAACTTACCTTCACTGTAAGCTACACAGAGATTCAAAAACTGGGGAAGACAGGCATCCCTGGGGCCTGATCTGGTAGGTGTTCTCTGAGGCTGCCTATTGGATTGGGCCCATCAGGTGAGTTCACACATAACAAAGGGTGGCAGTGGGGGAGAGAACTCCCTTATAATCTTTAGCCATGGGGATAGGTACTGATATGGGAGAGCTCCAATTGTAGTCCCCACTGTTCCTAAGAGGAAGAAGGGATTTAAATTGCTTGGCTATACCTCAGGTAAGAGCCTTCACCACTAGGCTATGGGATATTCTGATGTGGAGCTTCTGTAGTCTCTTCTAATGAAGGTGTTGCACTTTTATTAAATATGAATTGGACCAGTGAGAGAGTGAGAATCACTCTATGGCTTAGTGATTGGGTGACTCATCTGAGAGGTGGCCAATCCCTGTTCAAATCCTCTCCCTCTCAGGAGGAAGAGGAATTTGAACTGGGGCTCTTCTACTGGTTGGGTGAGTACCACTAGGCTAAATGTTATAAGAGAGATCCTTCTCAGTGGCCCTCTGGTTCTTTTGTTTTGGATCCTGCATGTTACTTAGATGTTGAACCATTTACCTTTCCCTGGTTTGTGGATTGTAAGCAGAAGGAAGCACCTTCCTGCAGCTTAGACTTAGGTGTCTCTCTCAGTGAGAACACCCTTTCTGGTGGGTGGTTCCTCATCTAGTGCATTGGCTTTGTGGATTGCAATCTAAGGTGCTTGTCTTTCTAGGTGCCTAATGCAGAATTTGTGGATCTCAATGTTGCTTCCTGTGATTTTTCTAGGCAGCTAAAATAAGGTTCTGTGACTCTGCCTCAGTGTGCCCAAGACCCTTTGAAGATCTGGTCTTATGTGTCTAAATTACTTTGAAAAATGGGACTGTCCTGTCTAAATCACTTAGTTCTTGCAATGCTTTATAAATGTCAGAAATCTGGACTACAATAACTCAAGTGTGATTTTGCAGCATAGCTGCTCACACCCTTGCTTGGGTAATTTGGTGCTCATATCTGGATGCTGATCACCTGAGTTCACTCCTCAGTGTCCAGTTCACCTGAAGAATAGCAACATGTTGTAGAGTATTTTGAGATTTTAAAATGTGGTTTGGTTCTAATTTGGATCAAAACCTAAACATCTCAGGTTTCCACAAACTTGAATTATTGTTGTGTCCAGCTCAGCTGGGAACTGTGGCTCTGGGGCACTCACCTGGCAGCATGCTGAGGACCTAGGAGCCAGGGGTATGCATACACTGAACCAAGAAGCAAGTGTTCTAGATGTGGGGGACAGATTTGTTTTAGTGGCTAAAATGAACTATATGGATGTTGTGACACCAGTGGAAGGTTGGGCTAGTCACTTGAGCTGGGCCCTTGGAGAAAGGTGAGCTTGATTTTAGGTAGCTAATCCAAGCCTCCACTGCTGGTGCAGCACCTAAACAGCTATTTTTAATGTGCTACCATAAACCCTGCTAGTAATTGTTTGTCTATCCAAGTTTGGGTGGTTGTCTCCTAGCAGCAGTATAGATGTACTCTGGAGGGCCTGGCTCCCAAGGAGCCAGAACCCAGAAGTCTGGGCTGCCAAAATGTGGGGCTGTCAAAGCATCTGGAAACCAGGGCATGTGCCTTGTTTCTGGTGGCATTTCATCAGAATTGATACTGGTCTATCAGAATTGATACTGGTCACATCAGCAAATTCTGATGAAAAGCTGTTTTGCAAAGTTTTTGCAACAAGCTCTCTTAAGTGGAGACATTTCCAGTGTGTCCTGGAAAAAAGATTTGTGGAGTGGCTAAACCAGCAATTACAGGCATGTTACCTAATTTGAGTTAACTGGCAATCAATTAACTCTAGTTACAACACAGTCAAAAACTCTAGACTAGGCAGACCCAACCCCCTGTAACTGTCAGACTGTCAATTTGTCGATACATTTATGTATACCAGTGACATACTGTGGGGTGTACCCTAATACCCTAAAATATTAAAAGTAACAATTAATTGCTTTTGGTAAAATGCAAGTGTTGGCAACTCTAGTTTGACTGACTAGAGAAGCTGAACAGAAAATACTTGATTATATAAGCTCCATCCAGTGGCATAGCCAAGCTCTCTGGCACCCGGGGCTCAAATCATATTTGTTGCCCCCTGCCCTGTGCCTCATGTCCCCCCTGCCTTGTGCAGCTGCCTGCACAGGGCAGGAGGGGTCCCAGTCCCACCGCCCCCGCTTCCCAGGGAGGGGAGAATCTCTGGGGCCCAGGCTCCCTGACTATGCTGCCGGGCTTCAGGGGAGGCATTGGGCCAGCCCCTCACCAGGGCTGGATTAGAGCGGCCCTAGTCTGGGCTGTCCAGTTTTGGGGCACTGCCTGGCGACCCCATCCTCGCAGCATGGGGGCTGTGGCTCCTGGTGCTGGATAGGGGGCCTATTCAGCCCAGTGAGGGGGGGAGGGGGAAAAACTGGGGCCAGAGGCTGCCCTCCCTCTGATAAGGAGCAGCATTTCCCCTGCCGGACCACCCTGGGGGCAGGGTGGCCTGTTGTGTGGCTGCTGCTCTCCAGGGGCAGGGCTGGCTGGTGTGAGTGGCACCGGATGCTGCTCTGTCTCCCAGGCCCTGCAGAGCAGTGGCCGCACACCAGCCAGCCCCATCCCCTGGGGTGGTCCAGCAGCTGGCCAGGGACGGGGCCAGAAAACACTGCTTCTCAAAGCTGGAGGGAGGGTGACCTGTAGCTCTGCCTCCCCAGCATTGAATAGGCCCCTCTGCTAGCGCTGGGGGCTGCAGCTGCCCACCACCAATCTGGCCTGTCTGGCGGTGCCACAAAACTGGGCAGCCTGGGCTGGGGCCCATCTAATCCAGCCCTGGTGTGGGCTGGGCTGGCACCCCCTGCAGCGTGGCACCCAGGGACCTGGCTTCCCACTGTGCCCCCCCCCCCCCAACATCACTGCCTCCATCATAGTAATTATTTATTTCCCAAATTGCTTTTTAGACCCTTGGGTATGTAACTCGCCTTCAGGTAACAGTGTTTTTTGTTGCTAGAATTAGTAATTATGTCAGGGATGATTTTCCTTTTGTGTGAAGGTATTAAAAATCATTGTTTTCTACAAGCATTTAGAGGCACCTACACAATAGTTAACACTATCTTTAACACTTGAGTTACTTTTGATTGTCTCAAGCAACAGAATAGGTTTTAATCATAGGAAATACAACGTATGAATTAAGAGCTTTTTGCTGGCAAATGGCTTCTTCCTATTTATATTTTTTCACCAAAATGAGTTGCTGAGGAGGCTTCAGAAAGTCATGTTTCTATGATTGTTTTTGTGTTGCTTCAGTAACTCTAGAGCATTTATCCATGTAATAGCATGGTCTTCTGCTTCACTGCTTATATAGTCCTCATGCTTCAATAAGTTTGTTTGATAAGATTCAGATGAAATGCTGCTTAGTATATTTTATGTATTTAAATGAATATTTATAGCAAACAAGGAAAGCAAACATTTAAAAAAACAGTTTTACTTAAAAACCTAATTAGCCTTTAACATACATATAGATATTAAATTATATAACTGAACAACTAGTTTATAATACACATAATGATGAAAGTCATTGTACTGTATTTGAAACAGTAATTATTGGCAAAGTTGGTGTAAATGCAGAAATTTTTTCTCTTCGTGTGCATCAAAATTTCCTTAGTAGTTCAGTTCCAGGAAACCAATCCAGGCAGGCAGATTTCTGTGTCTCTGCAACCATTCCTTCCTGGGAGGACTATAGGGGAAATGATTAGAGGATGCCAGGGCACAGAGGTCTATCCGACTGGATAAGCTCATGGGATCAGGACCACAGTGTCCTCTAATCATTGCCTCCACCAAAATTATTCAGGCTCAACTGAACTGGTTTATAGGAAAGGTCCACTGGCAACCGAACAAAATGACATTAGGCAAAAATTAATTCACTAGGTGAATATAATTTCTTAAGACTGTGTATCTCAGTTAACCCAGTACTTATGCAACACTGAATTAATGCAAATTGCATTAATGACTGCCTTCCTTTTATTTCCCATTTCCTTACGACAAATCAAATAGGTCTATAGACCAATCAATTAAGGCTGTTTTGGACAAAGGAGGGAGAAAATTTCAAGGCTGAGCAGCACCCTAGAGAAAATGGTCTCCACAGTTATCTGTGTATTCTGCTACCTGGCTGAACCCTTCAAAAATTGTAGGATAAGCAGTAAGCCGTTAGGGTCACCAGAATAGTGATCATAGAATCTTAGGATTGGAAGGGACCTCATGAGGTCATCTAGTCCAACCCCCTGCTAAAAGCAGGACCACTCCCACTAAATCATCCCAGTCAGGATTTTGTCTAACAGGGCCTTAAATGTTTCCAAAGATGGAGATTCCACCATCTCCCTAGGTAACACATTCCAATGCTTCACCATCCTCCTAGTGAGAAATTTTTTCCTAATATCCAACCTTGACCTCTCCAGCTGCAGCTTGAAACCATTGCTCCTTGTTCTGTCCTCTGTTACTACTGAGATTATGGCATTGCACCTGGTAGAATGGCTTAGCTAATTGTCAGATCATCTGGTGTAAACTTTCTCTCCTTTACTACTCTCATCTTGAGAGGCCAAGAAGATTAAAAAGGGACTAAATTAATGCAATCCTCATGGTCCATTGCTGACATAAAAAATCCTGAGTTCTAGTCTTGAGTTCGAAAGAGTAGTGTGGTCTTGTGATTACACAAACATTATCTAAGCATGTAGATTTGGCACCTTTTTTCCCCTGAAAAGCAATGTGGTTACGTTTTTCAGAAGCTCAGCTAAAATAAGCCTTACTGACCTCTCAACTATTTGCATGCCAAATTCAAATCAGGAAGGCAGTAGAATTTAAAAAATATTCTGACTTTAAAAAATATTGGCAAAACATTTTCCCTGGACTTCTCTGGGAAAAGACTGAACTGCTTGTGCTGAAACATTTAAAATAATACAGGCAGAGATCAAGCATGAAACTTTCAGTCTTAATTTTTAAAATATGACAAAATTATAGACATCAAAAAGCAGTATTATTAGGGAAATATACTAGGCAAGCCTAACTATTGGTCAAGCACATACTGAGGCAGCCTTGGCCCTATGTGGTTGTATTGTTGGGGGTGTGTGTATACATGAACTAAGATATTTCTATTAAATCCATACTTTGTATAAATTAAAACATACATATATATATATAAAATGTATTTATATTGTATGTTAATATATAATATAGACTATATAAAATATAAACAAGGAAAGTATTTGATAGTGGTGCATGACATTTTATATTGGATAGAGGGGTTGTTAATTGGACTGAAATGTTGTTGAATGATTAGACAAAAGGTTATGATGATCAGCAATGTATTCAATTGGGAGAGATGTTTAATCTATGCAACAGGGACTGGTGTAACAATTCATTATATCATCAATGACCTGGGTAGAATAGATGCTTCATACTAAAATGGGAGGAGTTATGAACACCAGAGAGGACAGAGAAATACTATAGAAATCTGGGTACATGAGAAATACTGCTTAAGCCGACTTAATTTACTCTGCTTCTACACTACAATTTCCTTAAATAGACTTAAACTGCTGCTTAAGTCAACTTAAGGAAATTTTAAGTCGACTTTATAAAACCTAGATTAAAGTCAACTTAAGCCAGTGTAGACGTGGCTTAGCCCTAAGTTGACTTTAAATTGACTTAAAGGGCCCCCTGGGCTCCCCCACTGACCTCCCTGCCAAGGTGCCTGTCACAGCCAGAGCCTGGCGTGCCCACCCACAAGGCAGGCCCCAGCCCTGCCCACCCCGCTCCTGTACCCTGCCCCTGCCCCTGTCCTGCTCAGCCCCCATGTACCTTGGTACAGTGGGGAAAATGTTGAGCTCCCTGGTGCTTTTAAAGGGGTGCCCCCCTCCCACCATGGACCACTTACAGGTCCACCTAGCCCCTAGAAGTCAACTTAGGTGTCCAGTGTGGATGCTATAAGTCGATTTAATTTTATAGTGTGGACATGCTAAGACGAGTTAACAAAGTCGACTTAAAGTCAACTTTTTTAAGTCGACTTAGCAAAGTTGACTTATTTGGCCAAGTGTATATGTAGCCTTAAAGATTAACAAATTTATTTATTGCATGAGCTTTCGTGGGAGAAAATCCCACTTTGTTAGATACTTGAAGATGGGGAACTTGCAGAATGGGACAAATTAAATGCAGGCAAGTGTAAGTCATAGGATCTGCATCTGTTTTTTTCATCATGGAGTGGAAGATTTTTCTCTCTGAGCTGATGTTTATGTCAGCCAATATTAGGAAAAGAGGATGCAAACTGGAAGTGTCTTTAGCTTGTCACATCCCTTCTGGAGACTTGTTTTCCTTGGCACATCTCTGTTGGGGCAGCTGGAAGAACAATTATGCATTGCAGCTGAGATAATCCTTTATTGCTACTGCTCATCTCAGATCTGGTGGTTGAGCTCAGAGGATTTAGTGCTATGGTTCTAACTTAAGCATTGTTCTTTCTGAGCACTGGAGATACGTATGATAACTTCAATCAGAAGTATATCTTGAACACAGAGGAAAACTGTTATTCTCATCATTTATCAGTTCTGGGTCTTTTTTAAATGAGAAAAGCCAAAGATTAAATAAATATTTCAACTTGCTGAAGAGAAGGGTTTACTTCCTTCTCTTCATGCTCTAGTAATAGTCAACAGTTTTAAGAACATCATCAGTAGAATACACACTGAGGCAGCTGATTGGAGCAGAAACTCTCTGCTCTATTTTGTCCCTTTTTGGTGGATTGTCATATTACATATTAAAGTATAAATTAATTGCAGCATATCCTATATTTTTTGTCCTTAAAAATGATATCACGATCTCAACATGATAATAACAAGAACAGTACTTTAGCCACCATTGCACAAATGCACATATTAGTGTGTGTTAGTTCTATGGATCGACTTGCCTTTCAAACAAGATTCCATTTGCAACTGGGCAACATCCCCATACTGGTACAGCAGTTAGCGATGCACTGATCTGGCTCTGTCTTGTTCTCAGCTGCTTCTCTGAGAGTCTATTCTCTCTCTCTCTCTCTCTCTCTCTCTGATTTGTTATGAAGAACCTAGACACTTGTTAAAGCAAGCAGCAAGGAGCAGGATTTGGCAATAGTAACTTGCCAGCTTTTTGCAGCCTTTTTCTTGCCAGCTTTTTTTGCAATAAATACTCTGCTAACTGGTCAATAGACCACAATTTGGGAAACGCTGGTTATTATAATAATGTGTAAAACTACACTGAGAGATAATCACTAATCTCAAAATCATAGAAGTTGTATATACAAAACATACAATTAAAACTTGGGCAATTACGTTTGAGTCTATAGTATCTATTGCTGAGGTGTGTAACACAACAGCACAGATGTGAATATCAGCTGTGTACTGTCTTTTCTGATTGATCTGGCTTCTTTGTGCTTGCAAATTGCTCTTGTATCTGTCTGCATAGAAACATCTCTACCCAGAAGGTCACTTTGCAAAGATTTTGAAATAACCTCTAGATCTCTCTGGACTATCTTATCTTTTTTAATGGCTCAGCTGCTAGCATTATTTTCTGAATTCTTTTATCTTCAAAGAATCTTTGCAGTACCTTCAGTTCTCTAGTGATTCTCTACATTTTGACTTCATGTCTTGCATAGCAGTCAAGAAGTGGATGACGTGCAACTCTGAGTGATTGTAAAGGCCTTGCTGCTGATACGGGGGTTGGGAAACTCTCAATGCAGAGGGTTATAAGAAAAATAGATTGCTAACTTGGAATTGATTAATAATAGTACTTAGCACTTATAAAGCACTTTTCATGTTCAAAGCACTTTTCAATCATTAACTAATTAATCCTCAAGACACCCTGCTTTCCACCCCGATCTCATAATTTGCTTCCACCAACCATCCCTCCACCCATTATCCTTAGCTTCCACCATCCCTTAATTTTCCACTCCGACAATCTATCCTCACTGCTCATTCCAGAAGCTTCATTTACTGATTATTTATGAGTGACATGTGACCCCCCTCCCCCAAAAACAACTGTTTTAATGTACACTTATCACAGAGTGAGAGTCATAAAACTCTATAACAGTAATTTACTGTATTTGACTATGCATCAGATTCTAGCAAATTGACCATAAATTTATATGAAAACTATTACAGCGAGTACTGGGATTAGCTTTACTGATGTATTAAGAGTTTGCCAGGTATAAATATTCTTATTAAATAGGCAAATATATAAATCTATAATACTAGCTTTACCACTGTTTAAAAAATGAAAACAGTCACAGAAATTTACAATTAGTGAGCATGAAGTCAAATATTAATAAACGGTTGTCAAGTTTGCCATTTGCACTGTAAAGGTAACTTTTAATTATTTGTGGCACTAGAGAGGAGTAGAATTAACTCGGTTTAAAACACAATAAAACGTAAGTTGCATATGAACATCAGAGGGCCAAATGGTGGGGTATGGGCTTGTTTCGTTGTCTGTGAAGATGTTGGCAAGAGCTTTGTGCCAGCTATAGCCAGAGGAGTCCCTGGAATCACTGATCAAAAGGTAAAGAACCAGGCCTGAGACACAGGATAGCCCTGTGGACCCACTAGGTTTGGAGGCATGATGCATGTCTTTTTCTGCCCAGATTATATCCAATGCCCCAATGGAATAATGAACACAGAGCATCCTTGCAAATATTTCACTTCTTTGCATGGGTTTGCTTAATTAGGTACCAGAGTTATATGAATATCTCTCATCTTCAAGTTTGTTTGTTTGGGTTTTTTTCCCCCTGTTGAAGTGATGAAAAAGACTTTTGTATACAGTGCAATTTTATACCTTTCTGATTCCTGTTGTTCCTTCATTGGGTTGGCTATGCTCAGGGCTATAATGACCATTTGTAAGCAACTGAATTCTTTTAAATTCTCCATTGGTATTGCTACTACTGGTTGGTGTTGATATTTTGAATAACTGAATGTGCTGAAGAAAGGTCTTAATTTTATCTGTGGCTTGATTTGCCATGGAATTGGTGTACTTCCACATGTGGAAGTATTCTGACCAATCTGTTTGCCATAGCCTTGGCAATTGTCCTGGCACCTCAATTAAACAATGAGATGAGTCTGTCGGAAGTGTGTAAGAGATGGTTTTTTTCCAGGTGTCATGCTATCTAGAGTGGCTCACAATTGTGCGTGCTGCCTCACGGCAGACGGTCAGAAAACAGGGCAGATACCCCAAGCTGTTCTATAATTAGGTTTTATCAAGTATGTAACAAATGGGAATTTCTGGATCACTAGGCCAGTCTTAACAGAATCACAAAGAGTCCCCCTTAGACTCTCTAGCCTATTTTGCCATCCAGACAGACTGGATTTTGTGACCAAAAAGATTACTTAAACCAAAAATCACATGACATTTAGAATGTTCCCAGTTCCAAAAGACCAGTCACTCTCCCCTGGTCAATTATTACTCTCAATCTTATAACAAAGAAAACTTGGCAGCCAATTCTATAGTAAAATAATTAAAAGTTGATAAACTAAGAAAAGGAAATGAGTTACTGAGAGATAAAGCAGGTGAAATATATGTTCAGGTGAGTCACAGTTCATAATTCTAAATTGCCAGTTTCCCAAAAATCTTTGCAGGTTACCCAGATTGTCTCTGGTGATCTTTGCTTTGCACCTGGTATACTTCCTTATAAGAGTCTAAACAATTCAGAGATCCAAATTCTTTCCTTCAATCCATATTTATAGCTTTTTCTCACAGGCTATGTCTACACTTAAAAAGTTAGGTCGACTTTATGAAGTCGACTTAAAGTGGCTCTTACTAAGTCGACTTAACAAAAGTCGACAACTTTTCAAGTGTAGACTTGCCCCTTTTAGGCCTTATTAAGTTGACTTAATGTTTTAAGTCGACTTAAAAAGGTCCACCTAGGCACTACTTCACATCACCACTGGCTTAAGTCGACTTAACAAAGTCGACTTAAGTACTAGTTTGAATTAAAACAAGGTCTTATTAATTCGAACTAACTTTTCCTTAATTCGACTTAAGGAGCACCTTAAGTTGAATTAAGGAAAGCCCAGTATAGACACGGAATAAATTAAGTTGACTTAAGTCGACTTAATTTCTCAGTGTAGATGCACCCACAGAAAACAACCTGACAGTCACTACCCATGTGCACTTTTTCTTTGATGATGGTAAATGAGGAATACACTTAGTCTTTGACCTCTGGTCATCACACATGATGGCCACTTGCTTTGAAATGAACACTTTTTTTGCTGAAGTTCTTCATTTGCATTCCAGGAGTCTTCTTTTTCATGTTTGTTGGGTTATTTTAGTTACTGGGATATACACTATATGTAAATATTTGCTACAACTTTATAACAGGACACAAGTAAGTGAAAACAATGTGAGTAACTTCCCATTAGTTTTCATGAAGTTTAGACAACAACTACACTCTTATACATTTAACAGTCACTTTGATCTAAACTAACACACAACTGAATTGGCCTGCAAGGCTCTGGAATGAATTCACACCTGGTCTCCATTATCACAACAAATTTAGACACCTATTGTTACCGAGGTGCTATATAAAATTGACATTTGCATTTAAGTAAATAGGTAAGGGGCCAAAATATGGCTCTTTTGTAGGCCCAGTAAAACTTTTCATAGTGCACTGTACATGACTTCTTTTTTGAACCTCTCTCTACATGCAGCTCTTAACAGGCAAAGCTGCAATGCAGTTTTCAGAGCAGTGTTCCACTATTTAAACTTCTTTTAAGGATTTTCCATGTGTGAATAATGTCTTTTGAACATTTTTAAATAATCTATTGTAAAATCTATGGTAGATTTTGGAGATTATCCTCCATTTAAGGTCCATAGAACACTTTCAATTTTTCTGTATTTTTCTCTGTTAAGAGTTTATTTGATAGCCATCCAAATACAGGATGTTTCAACAGATATTTTGAAATGTTCTCAATTAATTTTACCTGGTCTGCTCCTGAGTATGAAGAATTACCTTATTCTGGGCAGAAATTCCAAAAACCTAATAGAAAATCTTTTGATTTCAATTCAATATTCTCCTGCATTTTTTTTTTAGACTACGTTTATAATAGTAGAATGGCTCTTTGGCATATTTGCTAGAAGTCCAGGTTTACTGGCATGTCCTAAATATTTATTTTATAAAGTAGTAATTGTATTTGGGCTTTTTAAAAGTAGTAGAGATTCCAAAGATGATGCAGTATTTTAACTTTAAGCTTACATTTGGATTCTTAATTACTCTCATTTGTAGATAACCTACAGTTTATTTAAAAAGAATTTATGGGCTTCTGTTTTTATTACATATTTAAAATGGACCTCTCCCTAAAATAAACTATTAATTCTGCAGGGTTTCATATGAAACTATTCCCGGTCCTAACTTATAGTTATATTAGCTATATAGGCCATGGTCTGCTACTGCCACAGTTCTAATGTTATTATGCAAAGTTTTTTTTCAGGGTATTAGAAATTTTTAAAACATTAATGCTATGATCAATACAAGATATCTAAAAGAATTATTCCATTTCCAGATATTTACCCCATTTGTTGATGTCTTATTTCTCTCATAAATTCTTGCCCCTCTTTCATTATAAATATATATGCTTTCTTATGTTGTTTTTGGTTTCTTTGATTATATGATCCTGGGTTATGTGCAAGGCTTGTCAACATAAACACTGTGAAAGGATGAAATTCAAGTTGATTTGAATCATTGGTAGTTTTCCCAAAGATTTTAATGGAGCCAGGATTTCACTTGGTCTCTTCAGTAACCATGTACCTAAGATTTCCAGGGAAATTTAGTTTGACCTTTAATTGACCTTGGCAATTTCTTGATTGTTTGCTTAAGATTTTCACTGGTTATTTGGACACACAGACAGGGTTCCTTACTAAAGGGTCAGATCTTATTTTTTTTGTTACTTTGTTGGAAACCTCACATGATTTTGGATTTACTCTTGTGTAAGGGGAGTACAACTTTATCCCATAAATTGTACTGTCTTTTTTTTTTTTTTAAGTTCTTAAATGCAAAGAATTTTAAAATGCATTACATCCCCTGCACAGAGGGTAAGAGATTTTTCTTTTTAATTGAAAAGCTAAACTTCTGAAACATAAAATAGCGGCTTGGGAGAAAGGGTGGTAGGCTGTATTGCTATATACCCGCATCCCTTCTTAACCTGTGTCCTGATCACAATGAATGGCTTCCTGTTACTCAAAAATGGCTAAATTGGGTTTGCTCAAACTTAAAAACTCAGGCACATACCAAATCTGGAAAAATTCAGCCTGAAAGGTGAAACTTTGACAAAGTTATAAGCAATAGAAAATGCCTCTGAGAATGGACATGCTTAGGTAACCTTACTATAAGTGTTATGAGTGCCATCTATAATAAAATCTGGCCAAAGTGCTCTAATTAACGAGCTTTGACAAAACGATTGAATTTAAAATTGAATCTAAAAACCAACAAACATGGCTGAATGTAGCCTGCGAATTTGCAGAACATTACATTTAGATAATAAAGGGCAAAATCAGCAAAGATGTGAGTAAGTCCAACTCTATAAACTTTAAGGGAGTTCTGCTGCTTACGGTAGAGTTGAATTTAGCACTAATTTCTCAATGATTAGAGACAACTGCTTAGCAGATTTTAAGATGAAATATTTTGTTTGTGTCAGTTTATTGCTATTTATTTATAAAAGCTAACTCTATTATATTTCATTTCCATTAAGTGTTAGTCTATGAATATTGTTTACATTAGTTATGAGAAATAATTGACCAGCTTTGGAAATAAATTATATACCAAGTTAAATTTTCTTATATATATATAAATAGTTAGTGCTAGTGTTATAGCATTTAGCTCTTTAGCAAATTTCTGGTGCAGTAGTTTATTAGAATAAGTGTCCAAATATTTTGTCTCCATAAAAAATACAGGGCTGTTGAGCTTTCCGCTGTAGCAAAAACAGTTTTCATGAAACACAGTATTGTTGAAATTAGCTTTCTGCCTTTACCATTCTGTCAGAGTACTACAGTCTTGACCTGTGACATTCTCTAGTTCAGGGGTAGGCAACCCCCAGCATGCATGCCAGAGCTGGCACGCGGGTCGAGCCTGAGCAGCATGTGGAGCTGCTCAGGCTCCCCCGCTGGCCCTGCAAACTGCGTGGCCAGCAGCTGCGGCACGTGGCTGAGGGTCCCTCCTGGCCCCACCCCTTTGCTGGATGGCAGGAGGAGAGCAGAGCAGGTCATGTTGCCCCGGCCAGCCCAGAGCCGCGCTACTGCCGGCAGGGCAGAGCCGGCCCCGGCCATGGCCGGCAAGAGGGCAGGTCGGGTCGGCCCGGCCAGAGCTTCTGCTGCTGGCGGGCAGCCTCCGGTTCTTGGCCCCGGCTCCCACCGGCAGCGGCGGCTCTGGGTGGGCTGACCTGACCTGCCCTCTTGCTGGCCATGGCCAGGGCCGGCTCTGCCCTGCCAACAGCGGTGCGGCTCTGGGCTGGCTGGGGCGATGTGACTCGCTCTGCTCCAGTCCCCTCTCCTCCTGCTGTCCAGCAAAGCGGTGGGGCCAGCAGGAGCCATCAGCTCCACGCCTCCCCTGCGGACGGGATCTGGCCCCAGGGCTGATGTCGGCCCAAGCCCTGGCTGACAGGGCACCTGGTCTGGCCCCGGCCCCTTTTGGCCCCACCCCGGCACCTGCTTGAGGGTGCGGTGAGCGGGGCTGGCACAGGGGCCGGCAAAGGTTGCCGACCCCTGCTCTAGTTATTCCTGACTTGAACTTCTTGTGAGTAGGAAGTGTTCATTGATCAGTAAAGGAAGTGAATGAGGACAGACACCAGGATGGATTTAAGCAGCAGGGTGCAATTTAATGAAACTTAGCACCTGTCCCTAGTGTTATTTGCTGTATCTCCCTGTTCTAGGCATTTAATTTTAAATTGGTCAAGCACATCTCAAACAAAGGAATGTGTGTTTGTTTACAAAGTAAATTTAGGTAGAGTCCTCCGATAGCAAGAAGGGGGAAGGCAAGACATAAAGATAATCTGCATTTCAGCAGAGATAAAAATAAATAGAATGGAACTTCTTTCACCATCAGAGGTCATGTCACCTTCTTTAAAGTTTTAATAAACTTTGCTTTGAGGGGTAGCAAGTTGTTGTATATTATTCTGTTGTAGGGATAATGGACTTAGTATACATGGATTGTCCTGCAGAAGGCTGGACATTGCAGAGTACACATTTTTTTGGGAGGGGAAAATTTGGGACTGGAGATTTGCTGTGATCACTCTGCATCTAGGAACCAAGACTGTGGGAAGCCAGAGTGTGGCTGGTGTTTGCTGACAGGCTGCTAGGGTCAGAGTTGCTATATCAGGACTGTGCTATATAGAGAGACTTGGGACTTGCCTGCTGTTTGTGAGGAGCCCAGGCTGGTAGCCACAGTGGCAAAACATTGTGAGGTACTCCAGGTCACACGGCAGATAGTGACATTGCCTCTTACTCAGTGCTTTTTTTTTGCTTTAAAAAAGAAAAAAAAAGGTGTCAGTACGCATATCTTGATAGTAAATTTGAAAAATGCCTTTCCCACCCCTGCTCTTCCTGCACCACCCCTCTTCTTCCAGCGGTGTGCTCCTTTTCCCTGCTGACCCCGCCCCTCTCCAACTGGGCAGCAGGGCCAGCAAAAAAGGTGCTGGTATTCTGTACCTCTGAAGACCGTCACAAAAAAAGCATTGCTCTTACTGGTCTGGACTGTGGCCTGGAATGTCATTGTGGTGTTATGCTAGAATATTAGGAGCTTGTTTGGGACCATCAAACTGATTTTTTTCCTCCTATAATCTAAGGAAGAACATTTAACTTGGGTCTTCAGGGATAAAAAGCAATAATTATCCCCTTTTTGGTAAATACAACTTTCCTCTTACAGAATTGTTCTAAAAATTATCTGTAATATAAAGTCAGCTATACTGCTATCCGAATTAGTGAGCTAAAACAAGCAACTTAATATAACAGAAGAACAATAGTTTAAAGAGAAGTTATACCTTTTTATTATATGGCTATTGTCCCAAATACCTGCTATTATTTCCACTTTTTGTAGGCTGCCTCATATCTCGCCTTTTAGTAAACATTTTCATCATTCCACTTCTGCGTCTTTTTATCACCAAGTCCAGCTATATACTGATGTTTGTGGATTATGTTTAGTCACAGAAATATTCATATTCCAACAGTCATACAATCCTGTTATAGTGGACACTGTTGTTGAAGACCTCTTGGCATGCTCCAATAAGAGTGGTCTTTTACAAGCAATTTATGAAGAACCTTTGTGAATATTTAAATGGAATCCTTCCTGATTATCTTTGTAATAAAAAGGAATGCTTACTTCGGGACACTCATACCTTCTGGGCCCTGGAATGCTGTCCTATGTTTGTCATAATTGATTACTGATTGATCCACCTGAGGAAGATTCTGTCATTTCCTAATGATTGTTTTTCCTTAATTATAAACAGTTAAGCTCCATCTTTTAATAATATTTGCTGTTCCTCTAAAATGGTAGAACACATAATGCACTAAATAATATTTGCTGCAGAGCTAAGCCATGATATAGGACAAAGATTCCAAACTTTCTGCTGGCATGACCCTCTTTTAATGAAATATTTTCTGTGGGACCCCAGACAGCACAGAGGATGCCATTTTGAAAAGCAAACGGGTGCTCTCCACCACAACATGACCTTGCATACACCGCATCGGTGAGGTCATTTCAGATGAAGGACACTATTTTGCTCCACAAAATGGTGTCCTCTGCACAGTGTGACCTTGTATGTATGGAGGGTAACACTGTACAGAGGATGCCATTTTGTAGAGCAAAATGACATTCATACATTGTGACCTTGCACATACACACTATATGCAAAGTCATACTGTGCAGAGCAAAATGGCTTTTTCCACACACTGGGGATCACCACAACTCTGTCTTCTGATGACGTGGCCTACAATTTAGGAACTGTTGATATAGGAAAAGATTTTAAAAACTGGAACTGAAGATTATAAAGGAGTCATTTTCCCTAGTGTAAAATACAGATAAGACTTGCTTTGTGTAAAGTACTGTTGGATGGAGGAAAGTCTGCACTGAAAGGAGCTGATGGATGTAAATATAATACAAGATACAGAAAGTGATACTGTGGATAATTGTACTGCTTAGATATACTGTACTTAGAAATATTGCTTATCACTGATTACATTAAATACAATGATAGGAGTGGTCATTTGTGCTTTATCTCAAAAAACTGTAAATTAACATCTATTATTATTATTATTTTTACCATATGAGTTCAGGGTTGAATCGACGTTGGGCCAATCAGCTGTATATCAGTGGAAGAAATAGGAGTACAGCACCCTCTTGTTATACTATCTTCATATTCTAGGACTTTAATATCTAATGTGTTGTTAAGAAGCTCTTATCTCTATCAGTTTTTTCTTATTCATATGTTGCACTGTTCTTAACCTCATCGTCATGTGGTTAATAGATAACACAGTGAAGTGCAAGTAATAAGGATAATGTTGTCCTAAACTGCTTTTCCTTCCATTGTTCCTTTTTGAAAACCACTAAATATTTTTAATGAAGAATTTTCAGACAAATAAGATAACTAATCTTTCTAGTTCCTACCCAAGAATACGTATCATCTGAAGAATTAGCAGTAATATATTCAGTGATCTAGTCTCTTTTTTCCCCCTCAATTGATTGTCTTTCCAGGAAGTGATTAAATGTTAGCATGAAAAGGGTAATAGTAATATGGTCAGTTGACCTCTGATTCCATGTCCATTAGCAAGATATGGAATGACTAATAATTTGTGAATATCATAAGGCATTGTATTAAGCTAATACTGTTTTAGTTTACTGTCTCACTTCTTATTTCATTAGCATAAAGATATATAGTTCAATTCCTCTAAATAAAGAAACAAGCATTGTTTTTAACTAGTTAAGCTTGCTTGAATGTGATGTCACCCACCTATGTCTCTGAGACCAGTTTGATTTTTATTAATTTGTTAAATTTAATTGAAATTTGAATTTAATTTTTAATTTAACTTTTTGTTCAGAAGGTGGAATCCCTTCTGTCAATAGGGGTGGTGGAATAAGTCTTTTGAATATGCTAGGAAAGGGGTTCTATTCCTGATACTTCCTCATCCCAAAGGCCAAAGGAGGCTTCAGGCCTATCCTAGTCTGGCATCACCTCAACGTATATCTCATGAAGTCAACGTTCTTTATGGTCTCCCTGGGTGCCATCATCCCTTTATGGATCCGGGTGACTGGTAGGCTGCCATCAACTTAAAAGATGCTTATTTTTACATTTCAATTTCTGACAGGCCATTTTGTGGAGGACAGGTATCATTATTAATTTATGGTGCCACTATTTGGCTCTTCCTGTATCCTAAGGGTCTTCATAAAGTGCATGGGATGCTATTAGGTGCTTATTGTGGCATCCAGGGGTACAGATCTATCCTTACCTCAACATGTGACTCATCAAAGGCAAGTTCTAAAGTCGAGATCCAGCACACTTTTCATATTGCATGAATTACTTCCCAAGATCTGGGCCTGCTCAAAAATGAGCAAGTCAATTCTGTCCCCTGTCCAACAGATAGTTTATAGGAGTGGACCTCGAATCCACACAGGTCAAAGTCTTTCTTCCAGAGCCTTGGGTCTACGTCATAATGGCTCTGATCTCATACATGCAAGCCCATCCCCTCACAACCCCATGGCAGCATTATTTACATGGTTCAACATGTGTCTCCATCTCAGACCCCTGCAGTCAGGGCTGGTATCTGTCAATGCCTCAAGCAGGCAGTTTGGCCATTGTCGTGACATTTTTCCTGCATGTCCTGTCATCCCTAAGTGGGTGGGCAAACCCTCATTCCATGTTGAAAGGGTTGCCCTTTGAAGGTCTATCACCCTTGATGACATTGGTCTCAGATGCTTCAGATCTGGGTTGGGGAGCCTCCCTCAATGATCTCAGCATGTAGGGATGTTGTTCCCAAGAGGATCATTTTCTCCATATAAATGTCAGAAAGCTCAAGGTAGTATATCTGTCTTGCTATGGCCACCCATCTTCTGGATGACAGGAATGGACTGGCGAATCTCCTCAGCAAATCTTTCTCATCTCGCCATGAGTGGTCTCTACATCTAGAGGTTACTGCCAAAGGTGGGGAACTCCCAAAATCAACCTGTTTACATCCAGGCAGAATAGAAAGTGCCACCAGTTCTGCTCATTTCACAGGCTCACCAAGGGTGCTTTAATCTGATCCCTTCCTTCTCCCTTGAAATGGGCACTGTTCTACATCTTTCTGCCAATAGGTTGATTCACAAGGTTCTTTTGAAAATCAATCACAACATGATTCTAATAACCCCTGAGGGGCCATGATAGCACTGGTTCAGCACATTGCTAGAGCTCCTCTTCCAGGATCACAGTCAGTTTTTACACCGGGATCTGACATCCCTTCTCTTGATGGTATGGCTATTGAGTGGTTGAACATGGAAGAAAGAGCAGGCTGCTCATTGCAAGTTCAGCATATTGTCATGGGCAGCAAAAAACCTTCCATTAGAGCGACATACTTGGCCAAATGGAGGAGGTTTTCCTGTTGGGCCACAAACCATAGAAGCTTGTGCCCCATCCAGACCTCAACTGAGGATATATTGGATTACCTACTATATCTCATGCAATAAGGCTTAGCCTTCTTGTCCCTTATGTCCACTTGACAGCTATTTCAGCTTTCCACCCTCCAGTCAATAAGTTTTTTCCCATTATATGGTGATCCTGTTCCAAAAAGGTCTGGAGGGAGTTTACCCTCAGGTCATGGCTCCTATTTGGGCCCTGATCTTAGTGCTATCAAGACTCTAAGATTCTCTTTTTGAGCTGTTAACTTTCTGCCCTCTTCTGTTTCTCTCCTGGAATGTATCTTTCATGGTGGCAGTTACTTTAGCACAAAGGATCTCTGAGATCAGGGTATTTACCCCAGAACCACTTTACATGGTATTCTATAAGGACAAAGCCCAGTTGTGTCCCTTCCAGCTTTCATACCAAAAGTATTGTTGCAGTTCTATAATAAAGGATGTATTTCCAAAACTTCACAATTCAAGTGAGGAATGGAGGTTGCACATCTTGGATGTTAGTCAAGACTTGACCTTCTACATCAAAAAGACTAAGCCTTGCTGCAGGCTGACCCAGCTCTTCATTGCAGAGTCTCCTTCCATAAGAGCTCCTTGTGGGTAATCTCTTGCATTAAATTCTCTATCAGGACACTAACATCGTCGACAGCGTTGCTGGTGCAGGAGCCAATCCAAGATATCTGCACAGGTGCTACATGGTCTACTGTCCATGCCTTTGCATCCCTTTATGCCAGCAGCCATGAAATGGCATCATCTTTTGCAGAGCAGCGTTACAAACAGCACATCCAGGAACTCCGAGCCTATCTCCAGGGATACTGCTTGTGAGACACCTAACATGGAATTGACATGAGCATGCACTTGAAGAAAAAAAACCCACCTTGTTGTAACCATTCTTTTTCAAGATGTGTTGATCCTGTTCATTCCATGACTCACCTGCCATCAGAGTTGATGCAAGAATAAACTGAGGAGGTGCAGTGCTGACAGCGCCTCATAAACTGAGGAGGTGCAGTGCTGACAGTGCCTCATATACCACAGCATGAGTGTGGAGCTCCAAGGGGTGCGAGAGTCAGCTCTATGCATACTTCTAAGGCAAAAAATCTTGATCAACTATGCTCATGTACATGCATATACTGAACATATAATGGACATGAAGAATATATCCTGAAGAGCAAAAGTTGCGAAAGGCTAGTGAATTATCTCTCTGCATAGCTTTTAATATCATTTTGACAATTTAGTTGTGAATGGTGAAAGAGTATCTAGCCTGACAACTTGTTGAATGACTAATGCTACATTAACTAAGGGGATATGCTGCAAAATGCCTATTAAGAGCTGAGAAATTGTCAAGAATTCTGAATATATATTTCAATAGATTCTTACCCTAGATAGCTTCATATCCTAAAGTAGGAATGCTTTGTAAATCTTTAACCACAGATCCTTGCCAGAAAAAATAACAAAACGTTCCAACTAGATTCTGCTAGAATGCAGCATTTGATGTATCTAGAATCTGCATGTGCCTATAATTTTAAACAGAGAATGAAAAAATGTCAACATTGATCAAGACAACTTTACCCTGTGATTTCTATAGTGTTAGCTGTCTTAATTTTAATACAGAGAAAGACAGACAAATTGTCTATGTTGGCAAGAAGGAGGGATGGGCTAGGAAAGCTTTTACAAGCAAAAAAAAAAAGTTATGGATAGAAATGGAAAACTGGTTGTGAATGTTCTTAAATAAAATTTTATGTGTATCCTGACAATAGGAAAATCTATATAATGGATATCTCTTGCTTACTATCAGATGGCTTAGCTAAATAACCAAAAATTTAAATTTCATAATGCTTCTAGATGTCTTATAAGAATTGTAGTTCAAGTGCTTCATGACCTCATTCTTCTTTGTGGGCTGGGCTCCCTGACTGAATTACCTTCTGCATGATTCACCACAGTCTCCCTCCTACTGAACCCTTGTGGTGCATCATAGAAAATGTTGTCCAATGGGGAAACCCCCCATAGAGAAGAATGGAAGCATGAAGCACCATGGTGGTATATCCAAATTGAAACTTTTCTGGTTTTGGCCCAAAACAGAAAAGTTCTTTTTGTTCAGTTTTTGGATGAAATGTTGATTTTTTTTTTTAATGGCAAACTGTATTTTTGCACAAAGTGTCTTTTATTAATTTTTTTTCCCTGTTGAAAAACACTCAGTCCTACAACACAGATCCACTGGCTGTGTAGGCTCTTTGGCTGCGTCGACACTTGTAAATTAAGTCGACTTAAGCTTGCTTAAGTCGACTTAATTTACCCTGTGTCTACACTACAGTTTTCTTAAGTTGACTTAAGGAAAATAAAGTCAACTTAATTTTAATTAAGTCATCTTTATAACACCACATTTCAATTCGACCTAAGGCTTAAGTCGACTCCCTAGAGTTGACTTAAGCCAGTGTAGCCAGTGTAGTCAACTTAGGGCTACCCCAGGGCTACACCAATGCCCTCCCTGCTGGGGGGGCACAGGGGGAGCCTGGCATGCCCCCCCACAGGGCAGTGGAGAGCCCTGCCCACCCTGCCCCTATGCCCTGCCAGGGTCCCTGTCCCCCTTTGCCCCATTGTACCTAGGTACAATGGGGCAATGGCTGAGCCCCCTGGCATTGGGCAAGGGGTGCCCCCTGCCCCCGTGAACCTCCCCTAGGTCCCCCTGAGCCCCTAGAAGTCAACCTAGGCATCCAGTGTGGACACTTTAGGTCGACTTTCTAAGTTCCCCTTTAAGTCGACTTTAATTTTAAGTGTAGACACAGTAAGTTGACTTAGTTAAGTCGACTTAAATTAACAAGTGTAGACATAACCTTTGGGAATGAAATTCTGTTTGTGACCCCAGTTTCTGTGGCAGTTCTCCGTGTGAGTCCTGTATAATTGATGTGATATAGGGAGGAATTCTAGACTTCTATACAATGTCTGAGCAAATGAGACTTGCTTTTGTGATCTGAATGGAGATTGGGGAGAGGGAGGGCTGTGTGGCACCTCAACCTACCTTCCCTTAACCTGAAGTAGTCCTGTCTGTGCCTGCTTGTGGATCAGCTCCCTGAAATCATGAGCAACACAAGCCCTGCCTTCCAGGCCTCGGCAGATCTTACTCTTTTGGTACAGGTAGTGATAGGCATACATCAACCTCTGAGTCCTTGGAGCAGGGGCGTCGGGGCTCCAAAAAAAAATGCTTGGGCCCTGCCCTCTGCTGCACTGGCCCCACTCCCTGGCCCTGATACATCTCTGGGGCCTGCTGCTGTGGACCCTGGGAACCAGGACCAGATTGGGCTCCTGCCGCTGCTGACTTCAAGTCCCTGGCCAGGAGCTGGATTGGACTCCTGCTGCTGCCAGCCAATGGCCCGTCCCAGGGTCCCTGGCCAGGGTCCGGAGTTGGATCCTGCTGATGCCGGCCCTGGGTCAGTTTGGGACTCGGGGCACTGGCCTGGCGACCTAGGGCCCATGCTCCAAGTGTCCAGCACCAGCAATGCCTGTGCCTTGGAGCATTTCCTATGGTATCCAACCCTTTATTCACTGAACTATTATAATTACTAGGCTTGCTGGGCCCAATGGAACAGTATGCACCAGCTTGTAAGATTCAACTCAGGATCAGAACTTTGCTTAACCCCACAGCACTTTGACATTTCTGTAGTGCAGGGGTTGGCAACCTTTGCCGGCCCATGTGCCAGCCCCGCCCACTGCATCCTCAGCAGGTGCCGGGGGCAGGGCCAAAAGGGGGAAGGGCCAGCCTTCAGGTACCCTGCTGGCCAGGGCCTGGGCTGGCATCAGCCGGCGGGCTGCCAGCCGGCCCCGCCCCACCCCGGGGCCACTCCCATCCACAGGGGCAGCATGGGGCTGATAGCCCCTGTTGGCCACACCCTCTGCTGGATGGTAGGAGGGGAGGGGAGCAGAGCAGGTCGTGTTGCCCTGGCCCGCCCAGAGCCGCGCTGCTGCCAGCAGGACAAAGCCAGCCCTGGCCATGGCTGGCAAAAGGGCAAGTCGGCTCGGCCCACCCGGAGCTGCCGCTGCCGGCGGGAGCCGAGGCCAGGAACCAGAGGCTGTTCGCCAGCAGTGGTGGCTCCAGCCGGGCCGAGCAAAGAGGCCATGGCCGGGGCCGGGTCTGCCCTGCCAGCAGCCACGCAGCTCTGGGCAGGCCGGGGCAATGTGATGCGACCCTCTCCTCCTGCTGTCTAACAGGGGGCGGGGCCAGCAGGGGCTCTCAGCCATGAGCTGCAACTGCTGGCCGCGCACTTTGCGGGGCCAGTGGGGGAGCCTGAGCAGCTTCGTGTGCCGCTCAGGCTTGGCCCGCGTGCCAGCTCTGGCCTGCGTGCCGGGGGTTGCCAACCCCTGCTGCAGTGAAAACAAGAATAAGTCTATTATCAAGGAAAAGATATTCAGGTGACTAAGAATACTGGAAACAAATCATAATATGATTTTTTTAGATACTGAACTTAGCTAACAAGTTATCTTCTTGTTTAAAGAAGCTTATCTCACCCAAAGTTCTTCCCAGAGTTTTCAACCAAGCTTGGCTGAGATCCCACTTTCCTGAAACAAATTCATTGTCTGCTTAGTTTTCTAGGTGAAGGATTATAGAATATCTTCTTTGTCCCCCAAGTATAATTGGGAAAACCTTTTGACATACCTTACCCCATTTTCTTTTCTTTTGTCTGTCTCTGAAGATTTTTACAATCCTTCAGTTGCCTTTGGTTGAGACTGGTGGAAGCAGATCCAGGGTAAAATATACAGTTCTTAATATACATGTAAACAGCCAGCTAGATAAACATTTCTTGTCAGATAGCAAACCAGTTTTTCACCTTTTGCTTGTGACAATTCCCTAGACACAGGTCTTTAAGAACACAATTTTCCATGTATATACATTACTTCTTACACAATATTTGTACATACATTTCACAATGATAGATGACCAGTGTGACACCGGCTTTTATTTGACACATGACAGTCCTTCGTGAACTTGAATGTACACATCAGACTCATGAGATTCCTGAAACCTCTCTGCACCCCCTTTGCCACTTGGCATTAAGAGTGTGTAGATGAAGCCTTACTATACCCATATGTCTTGCTTTTCCCCAACCTTGTCTTTCCCATCCAGAAACACATCAGAACACTATAGTTTCCCACCATGCAACTGATGCATTGTTATTTTTGAGGTTAATGTATGTGGAAATATTTAAAGTATTTGCTCACCTTAATTTTTATTTTATTTATTTTTTTGCAGCCAGTAATATAAAGACCTATGGTGAATTTCTGGCCTCCTTGAAGTCAATTGCAAAACCACTAGACTTTTGTGTACTGGGTCTCTTGTATCTAAGGAGATGACCAGATTTTTAAAGATATTTGAGTTCTGAAAGATGCAGATAGGTGCCTTGTGGGATTTTCAAAAGCACCTAACTCCCATTGTATCTTTACAGGTGTACTACCTGTACAAATCTGGCTTTAGTAACTAACAGAAAGTTGATACATTTCTAGAAATACATATTGCACAGCAGGGTTCATGGGTAATGCTCTCCAACAAAAGGTAGTTTCCTGAATTAATGTAACACGTCTGGGCACTGTTCCAATGAAAATGTTGGCTAGATTCTGCTCTGGCTGAAGATACTGAGAACTGAAGAGTTTCAGGCAGGCTAAAGAGAACCCCTTCCCAGACTGAGTAGCTGTTCTGCATGTTTCGGTGGCAAAGAGTAAATGCAACAATTGGTCTTGGATTTTTGAGAGGAAAATGTTAAACAAAAGGAAAGGTAAATATTTTGATGCAGGTAGACACTGATGATACCGTAATTCTAGACCTAGTCTAGATCTCGTGTATACTAGGACAATTCTGGAGCACTAATTCTAATATGTGGGTTGTGCTGGATTTTATTTTGAAGGAATTGTAATAGAGCCCTTGGAGGGCCAAGTGGTCTAGTGGGTTGCTGGTGTTGCTGCTCAGCAGTAAGACCTAAATGTTCAATTTCTAATGTGATGATTGTAGGGGAGCTAA
Organism: Pelusios castaneus; assembly: GCA_007922175.1. Taxonomy (NCBI): domain Eukaryota; kingdom Metazoa; phylum Chordata; order Testudines; family Pelomedusidae; genus Pelusios; species Pelusios castaneus. The sequence goes on from ML685776.1 coordinate 10,954,450, forward strand.
AAGTTAATGCTAATAAATTAGGCCAGGTTTGAGTCACAGGTTCCTATGGTAATGGGGTCATTTCTCGGGCCTGTTTATATTGGTGTATCCTTGAAAGTAGTTAAAGTATGTTATCTTTCCTTCTCCTGTTCTTCTTTAGCCATTAGGCTGAGAATTAAGGTCTGGACTATTTCACTCGTTGATTTTTAATGAGGAGGTAGGGTCACCTCTTATCTCCACCTTACTCTCCCTGGTACCATAGCCCCTTAAAATGGTGAGGTCAGTGTTTTGTGCAGAAAATAATGAGTTTGAAGGGAAAGCGGCTGCGCAATATATGCAAACTCTGTCAACAATAAACAAGGGCGGGCTAAGTATATGCATTCTATAATTATTAATATGCATTTAATAGAGGTTGATGTAACCCTAACAGGATCCATGGATGTTGTCAATCATGTATGTATCTCCATATTGTTTTGGATAAAAGGAGTTGTTAAACTGCTCCTGCTCGCTCACTCGAGATGTTGAGGAAACGAGTGGTTAATAAAGGGTGCCATTCAACCCAATCCTCCTCCGGGACAACCTGTGTTTTTCTTTTTAACAAGGATGGGTTTAGCTTCTCTTGTGTTGCAATGTCCTTGCCCTCTTCTTATCAGAGGGAGAGTAAGACTAGAATGTGGCTTATACTAAGCCTGTAGTGGATAGGGAAGACTGGAGCTTCCCACTCCACCAAACCAAGATTCAACAGTGCCCTCAGAGTTACCCTCCCTGGGTCATTTCCTATCATTTGTCTCTTCCTCCATGGCTTCAATTCCAATATAAAGTAACAAAAGGGAAAAAAATAGATAATTAATCTTCAGCCTCAACTGGGCTCAGCAAGACTGGATTTCTAATTAGGTATACTAGGCATGTGCCTAGGGGCACTGGTGTTCTAGGGATGCCTAAACAGTAGTGGATTACTGCATGGGCCCCTGCCAATTTTGGGACCCTGAAGGAGTACTGTAACGCTGTCCCTCCCCTCCATTATTTCTATTCTATCTTGGGGACCTGTTGCTTTGCTCCTCCTCTTTCCCTTGAGGCCCTGTCCTCTTGCTAGGCTGGAAGCCTGAGCCCAGGGTTGAGTGTATTTACCTGCCCTCAGCTGGCTTAACCAGTTTCTGCAGCTTTCTCCCCCGCACTTCTTCCTCTCATGGAGCTGGCCTGGCCAGCCCCTCTTGTCTCTCTCCATCTCCTCTGGAACTCTAGTGCATAAATGATGTGTCTATGATGTCAAAAATGATACATTATGACAATTTTGGGCATTTTCTTAGTTGACTGATGTGTTTTGTGATAACATCATTGATCCTGGAAGTGCCAGGAAGATTTCACAAGCAGAGTGGGAAAACTTGTATTTCTTACTTTAAATTGAGTCTCTTCCTGGTACAAACATTCTTAGATAGCTGAGTAAATTACATATTTACAGGAGATCTCATTTGCTCCAGGTTGCATATGTATGGATACTTGTACGGCTCCCACCACTGTACTATCAGAGGCTATGTCTACACTGGCAAGTTAGTTCGAATTAAGGAGGCTTAATTCGAACTAACTAAAGCCATGGCTACACCAGGCTTTAGTTAGTTCCAGTTAAGGGCCTCCTTAATTCGAACTAATAAGTTCAAATAGGGTATTCGAACTAAGGGGTTAATTCGAACTAACTAGTTTGAATTAACAAATGTGGCCATGTTAATTCGAACTAATTTCTTAGTTCGAATTAATCGGCCATTGAAATGAATGGGGATCGCTAATTCGAACTAAGCAAGTGCTTGCTTAGTTCAAACTAATGTTCCAGTGTGGCCATGCTAGTTCGAATTAAGCTAATTCGAACTAACTAAAATTAGTTCGAATTAGTTAGTTTGAACTAACTAATTCGAACTAATTTTAGCAAGTGTAGACATAGCCAGAGAGCCTCACAATCTTTAATGTTTTCATCCTCAAAACACATCTGTGAGATAGGGAAGTGCTCAGGGTGACCTGATGTCCTGCTTCTATAGGCTTTGTTTTATATAGGAGCCTCCCACAACCCCATCCTGATTTTTTTCCCCACTTGCTATCTGCTACCTTTATCACTATCCCAATATTACAGATGAAGTACTTGAGCATAGACTTGCCCAATGTCATATAGAAGTTTGTAGCAGATTTTGACATGTTTTCCAAGTCTTAAGTTAGATTGCTACTGGAACATCCTCCTCCTTTTCCATTAAGCAACAACTGGTGACACTTGTAGGGATTATTTTTCCAAACATACACTTTTAGTATTACTTAATTGTCTTGCAAAAGATAAGCAAGCATTTTACATTCAGCATAGTTTAGGACTAGGTACTATATAGTTTTAAAGTAACATGGATACTGAACATAAACTAATCAATCAATGTACAGCGAGTAGAATTCGTCTCCAGCAGTATGGATATACCACTGTCATGCAAATGAAAGGACTATAAATATATAAGCGGTACACCCAGAGGCACTTATAAGGGTAGCGTTTGTTCCTCTTTTGTCACTTGGTAGTGAATAGGTTAAGAATGCTTCACTCTCTGTGGCTATGTCTACACTTGTAATTTTAAGTCGACTTAGTGTGTCTACACTTAAAATTAAAGTCGACTTAAGGGGGAAACTTACAAAATCGGCCTAGAGCATCCACACTGGACGCCTAGGTCGACTTCTAGGGGCTAGGGGGACCTTGGGCAGGTCCACAGTGGCGGGGGGGGAGGGGAACCCCTTGTGTGCAATGGGGCAAAGGGGGACAGGGACCCTGGAAGGGCATGTGGGCAGGATATGATGCTATCTGGATTTAGGGAAGCATTTATGATATTATTTTCTATTCATATATCATAAATGCTATAATCCATAGGAACTATGTCATGTTTGGTATCAATAGAAAGGTAGTAATTTGCTGGGAATGATTATATAGCTTATGTCTAGGAATTGTAATTGGATTAGAAGTTAGTTTAGTTAGGAATTTGGTGTTATATCTATACTTTAACTTATGATTTTATTGAAATGCCTGAGACAGGCGGCTGTGTAAAACCATTGTGTCCTTAATGTTAAGGAATGTTCCAGCTACAATGGGCCCAGGGAGTAACCTGATGAGCCATTAAGGACACAATGGTTGTATTCCTTATGTCCTTAATGGCTCATCAGGTTACTCCCTGGGCCCATATCACCTGGCAGATTCCTTAAGATTAAGGACACACTGGTTTTACACAGCCGTCTGTCTCAGGCATTTCACTAAAATCACATAAGTTAAAGTATAGATATAACACCAAATTCCTAACTAAACTAACTTCTAATCCAATTACAATTCCTAGACATAAACTATATAATCATTCCCAGCAAATTACTACCTTTCTATTGATACCAAACATGACATAGTTCTTATGGATTATAGCATTTATGATATATGAATAGAAAATAATATCATAAATGTTTCCCTAAATCCAGACAGTGTCACACAGGGCTCTGCCCTGCCCTTTGGGGGGCATGCCAGGATCCCCTTGTGCCCCCCCTGGCAGGGAGGGCATTGGTGTTGTCCTGGGGTAGCCCTAAGTCAACTTAGGGCTACCCCAGGGCTACACTGGCTTAATTCGAATTTAAAAAGTCGAATTAAGCCTTAAGTCTAATGAAAAGGTGGGTTAATAAAGTTGACTTAATTTTCATTAAGTCGACTTAAGCAAGCTGCTTAAGTCGACTTAAGGAAACTGTAGTGTAGACGCAGGGTAAATTAAGTCGACTTAAGCAAGCTTAAGTCGACTTAATTTACAAGTGTAGATGCAGCCTATATGTGGTCCCATTAGCAAATAAGAGAAAGAAATGGGTATGTAATGAAAAATGCTTGGTTAGAAATATTAAGAAATAAAGTAATACATGTAATAGTAATAATAGTGGTTATAGGTTTATGGGATGTATTGATTAGCTAATAGCAATAAAAGGAAAAGATTAGCATATTGTAGACAAAGACTGTGATACCTGAGCCAAAGAATCTGTGATCCATCCTGAGGAGGATACAGTACTGATTGGTAAATCTATAGGGAAGCAAAAAGCTCTCATTTGCTGACATTTCCCTCTTCCAGGAGTGAATACCAGAAGAAAGCAAATGTATCTAAATGAGGACACTGCCTGTGACCATGGGAGCAGATTAGTTTCAGATTTGTCATACAGAATCATTTCTCAAAGTTATAGTCCTCTTCCTTTTTAATTGCTGGGAATGAAGAGCAGTGTCTATTCTTAGGTAGCATGGAAAGAGTTAAATCTGGTTTTGAGAGGAGGCATTCTATCTGACAGATAACAGCCATGTGTTAATGTCACAGAAAGCTCCTGATTCCCTGGACTAGTTGGTTAATTATGATTGCGAGCTTATGCTCAGAGCACATGACCTGTTCTATGAGCCTTATTAGGCACAGTGTGTGCCATATGGCTGTGGGGCCTCTCCATAGAGCCTTCAGGGAGAAGGCCTCTTAAAGCAGAAGAGGAGGCAAACCAAAGAATGACTGCATTGTGAGAGTGGACACTAGCAGCAATGATACGGATTGTTGTTGCTCTTTATGCATAAAGACTTCCCAGAACTATAGAGATTAATGCAAATGACACTGGAAACTTAGTGGAAAGAAGAAGAAAATGAGGAGTTCAGAACAGTAAAATGGAAACTAAGACAGACGAACTGGAATGCTTCCCCATATCCAGGAGAGTACTCCTTTATTCCATTGCCTGTGTGCAATAAGAGTTACAAATGTCCACTGTGTCCTAAATGATACAAGGACACGTAAGCGTGATTTCCCCTTAAAAAACTTGTTTTAGCTAAGATTCTCCTTTTAATTACAGAAAAGGATATTGGCATTCCGTAAGGCAGATACGGCATTGTAATCCCCTTCCTGTAGCTGAAAATGTATCCTTTTGAAATAGCAGCCTTAAGAGAAGAAAATTGGCCTTATTTAAGTAACCTGCAGATGATGGCTGTAAAACTGGCTGTGGCTCATCTTACAAATCTTCTGGAAATATTTCTTTTAAGTTTAAAAAAGTTAATTTAAACTCAGCCTGACTACAGAATCTTCAGTCCCTTGTAATATGTCCATGGCATTATCTGGAAACTAGATCACCCGTGTTTGTATATTCTAGAAGAAAACCAATCCTGTCTTCATTATTCAAACCATCAGCCCATAGACAAAGGGGAAAAACAAGAAACAAATCACTACAGTGACACCCAGATCTTTCCTATTTTATCTTGACAGGGTTTCATTTATACGATGGTGCTTTTTTCCTTGCAGCTATTGCCTCCTGTTACTCTTTATGGTAATTGAAGCTGGGCCCAAAAGACCTCAGAGGCTTGTATCTTCTCTTCACATGAGTGACGCTTCAGTGATAAACTTGAACTTAAAGTTACTGAGGCGTAACGGAGGGTTCATTTGATAGCTAGTGGTTTTCAGCAGCACTGCAGGGCTTCAGGGGCTCAGCATGAGTGAGATTGTTAATGTCTTGTGAGGGAAAACAATAACACATTTCATTAATGCGTTCATGTGTGAAGCATCCATTAGTGAACTGGAGGTATTAATGACGTTATGCTTTAAACTGACATGTGGGGCATGACAGGAATTGCAAGGTCTGATGGCAACAGATGACAAGATAAGCAAATATTTGAATGGCTTCATTTGCCTGCAGGTCAAAGGATGGGTGTGCAGGAAGTGAGAAAACGAAAACCTGGGAGAGATCGGTGGTATTCTAGCAGGGATTGAACTGCGGCAAAGCTAAAGAAAAACAGAGCTTGAAAGGTAAATAAAGTCTTTACTAAGGGAGATACAACTGTAAAAGATAAAGGTATAATTGTTTGGTAGAGAGATTTAAACTGTGACATTAGAAGAAATGTTAATAATGCTACAATACAGTTTGAGGTATAAATACATGCAGACCACCTTTGTTATAGGAACACATCTTTGTTTGACATTCCAGCTTATTTCCCCTTTTCCATCTGCTGGCAGCAGGGTTTAAACATTCATTGCTGGCTAAATCAACACGCCTGTGGCTGCTTATGCCAGCACTGAATATGACCCTAGGATTTTAATGGAATAGTTCATCTACAGGTCAACAGACGGCATTAAACAGTTGATAATTGGCGGATGGGATTAATTTTCCTTCTCAGAACCTCTGATTGTTATATGTTTTGTTCACTTTGTCTGGGTTGAACTATTCTGTTTTACTCAGTAAATTGGCTGATAAAGGCTTGTTCACCTGCTTGACCCACGGTTGGATTCTTACACAAGATTCTCAGTAAAAAGGACTTGGCAGCTGCATTTCAGCCTTTAGATGACAGTACAGCACATCTCAATGCCACCAAGCATAATTTAACATGAATGATCTGACGTGCTTGGCAGCTTCTCTGAGAAAGAAGGAAGGGAATAGGCCACTCTTTTGCCGACTCTGAGTCAGAATGAAGTTGCACAACCAGGGAATTTTTCCATTTTGGAGCAGATTGATGCTAACTAATGGGCTAATGTAATGAGATTTATCTTATAGTCACAATGCTGCTGCTGACCTGTGTCCCCCCCCGATCCCCTCCCATTCCAAAAAACCCAACCTCCGCACCAAGGCAGTTTTAGTTCTTTAAGATTCTTGTGCAAATATAGCATGTCTCTTTCAAAAAATCCATAGCCCTCATCATCCAATAGAATAGCAAAGTCTTGCTATGTACTTATGTAAATCTAATTCCCTTTCACACTATGTATAAAATTTTAATCTAATGAGCCTGTTACCTCCCTAAGGTTAGTTCTATACAGTTTTTAAATCAAACCTGCAACTGTTAATATAATTTTACTGACACTCTTTCACCCCACACAATGGAAAGTTTGCCAAACAGTTTCTATTTACAACCACAATCAGAAACATTCCTCAGTTGCACTGAAATTTTCCACACATGGAAAATTGCACTGAAATTTTCTCGGAAGGTACTTTTTTGGGAGAGAAATTTAAGCCAAATCCCTTCAGGCATTTTGAGTTGAGAGGGTGGAAAAAAATTAATTTTCCATTGCATTGTTGCCAACAAGTGAAAAATGGTGCCAGGGACAATTCTTTTAATAAGATGCAGGGTTGTGTATAAATTCTGGTGACTTTTTAGTTATATTCTTCATGAGAGGATGAGAGAGAGAAAATATTAATCAGAATGCATGTAAAACACTCTGCTAGCACTCAACTGTACCCCACTAGTTTGAAAAATCATCCCTTAATTTGTCACCTCATTTTTGCAAGCCTCCCCAGGTTTTAGCCAGAACTAATCTGTATTCTGACCTCTTCATGATCTCTCTAGAGTAAGTGGAGCTAGGAGATGACTGTCTAGTAAATTGAGTCAGTGGAGGAAGGAGTCGCTATAACAATTGTCTCTGATGCATCTTTTCCTGCAATAGAAAAATCCAGAGGGAATGTCAAGAGGGCAACCTAACATCTTTTTTTGTTAGTTGTTGCAAGATTAGGTCTGAAGATTATCAAATTCCAGGGGTGTTTTGATCCAGACTTTTACTTTTGTCCTTACCTCTCTTCTGCTGTTCTCAATTTTTTTCTCTACAAAAAGTAAACTTGTAGAAGATGCTCTCAGTGCTAGGGACAGTAAATGGGAATGGATAAAATAACAATTCACCTTAATCTTTGCCAAAAAACCATCTTCTTGGTCTATTGAAAACATTTGATAACTTGTTTCTTCTTTTCATGGTTCTCTGTGTCTCTTAGCCAGGTTCAGTTCAAAGTGGAGATATTTAAAGTACCATGGCAGAGTCTATTCTTATACAATTCCTGTCCTGATTTCTAAATGAAAATGACTTTGATAAACGGCTGAACTTTTGGATGCTTATTTGAATTGAACTTCCAAACCTTTCGAGACTTGCCCAAGCTAATGCTAAGGTAGCTCCTATGACATTGACAGTGATGAAGGGTGTTATATGATGCTGAATGTTAAAAGTTGAAGAAAAGAGACCAGATAAAAGGAAGCCCTTGAGCATGAATCATCCTGTGGCAATTAAGTGGAACTATGGAAGTTTTGACCTTTCTGACTAAAAGATGTCCAGAGGTAAATGGCAATAAGGCAAAGGGCAGGCATGTTATTCATGTAAAAAAAATTACTTGCTAATCTTTCTTCACATTAGGTAAGAAGAGTAAAGCTGTCTTTGGGAGAAGGCATCCTTTTTCCAGTCCAAGACTTCCATCTATCCCCATATCATTGCTATTTGTCTTCCTTGTGGATTATCCCTCTTGAGTGGCATGAACCTATTTTGGAACATAGGCTGCCATGGTAGTGGCAGTATTGGTAGAATTAAAGAACTGAATCTTGATATTATACTTTCATGAAAGGATGTACTCTTTGTTCCAGATCCCTGCCTGATACCTTCTTACCTTGACTGTCTGCAGAATCTTCAGGGAGGCTGTTGCTGTATTTATGGATTGTAATCTCTTGCTCTTTGTAAACTTTATTTTTACAGATTAGGTGTAGGGTCAGATTTAATCATTGTTCCATTCTTTTGCATTTTTGCATGTACTGGAATGTAGTGATTTCTTGGACCTGAATCTCCTATCATAGGAAAATTGAAAGTAGAAGTACTAATGATTAGAATGTACTCACGTGTGTCCAAGAGTTGTATTGTAAGGTTAGCAGAAGGGTCTAAAACCACAAATATTCTTAAAGGATGGTGCCATAGTTAAGGTAAGAAGACAGTTTCCATTAGAAGAATAATGCTGATAAACCCACCCAAAGATTTTTTTTGCAAGTTTGAGGTTACTTAGACAAGTCATTGTTGAACTGTGTCACTTTGAAAGAGTACTATGTGTGTTCATTTGTGAAAAACCTTCTTATTGTCCACTCTCAACCCACTGTGAAAACTCTTCTGGTTTTATTCACTAATTTTTAATGAGAACTAGTGCATTAAGATAGCATTATAAACTGCACTTATGTGCAAATATCTTGTTTTATGACTGCATGATTTGTAATTTCTACGATAAGTGTGGCAAATGTTATAAACTTGAATATGCATTTCTTTTTAAAACATTTTTATTTTAAAATTAAAAAAGTAAACAAGCTTAACTTGTCCCCATAGCCCTTCTTATCACAGAGGGCCTTCAAAATGCAAACCAGTTATTAGATTTAAACACTTATACGTCTATCGTGTGACATCTCAAAAATGAACAGGAGTGTTGCATTCCATAGTTAAATCTAAACACAAATAAACTTGAACTAGATTGAAGGTGGGTATATGTGTGTGCACACATAAAATTAGCTTTTCTGTCATGGCTCATGTTTAATGAGTGTCAAATTTAGTAGGGTAGGCAAAGTGCACTTTCTTCTCTTCCCAGTAGAATACATAAAATGATACATGTATTTCTTCAAAAGTATTGAACTGTTTGGAAATCAGCAAAGGCAACATCAGAGGTCTTGTCTACACAGAGCAGCAATGTGCTCAATAGAGGTGTGATTTGTACAGCACAGTAACTTGTTGCGCACTAGCTTGTTTGTGTGGACCATGCTGGGGCAATGAAAAAATCCTAAATGCACTTTAATATAGTGCTGATTACGTTAAAATGCAGTAGGGAATTTTTAGTTCATTCCAGCAGGGTACACACCGACCAGTATAGAGTGCTTTACAAATCACAATTCCGCAGTACACATCACTGCTTTCTAGACAAACACAGATAGGCTCAAAGGCTATGTCTATACTAGAAAAGTTAAGTCGACATTTGTTAAGACTTAAAGTCGACCTTATTAAAGTTGACTTAACAAAAGTCGACACTTTAAGTCGACTTAGTCCACTTTGTTAAGTCGACCTAACTGCCCTTAAGTCGACTTAACAAAGTGGACTTATGCGTTCACACTGGGCTTAGGTCGACCTAAGGAAGGGTTAGGTCAACTTAATGAGTAGTAGTAATAAAGTCGACTTAAGCTTTCATTAAGTCGACTTAAGGAATTTCTTAAGTCGACTTAAGGAAAGCCTAGTGTGGATGTGGCTTAATTTAAGTCGAGTTAAGCCTCCTTAAGTCAACTTAAATTGCCAGTGTAGACATAGCCAAAGTGAGTGGATGATAGTCTGTAGTGAACTAATATTGTTCTGTAAATTAAATTTCCTGGATTCCCATTTTTTTAAAGAGATTTTGTATGCATACTTTAGATGCAAAGCAACGTAGTTTGTAATTAATCAAAGAAGAAAGGTACAGTAGGAACTTGAGTGAATTCACATTTTATCAGTTCACATGCAAAAATGAAAGACTCTTCATTTCGAAAGGCTTAATAGCAGAGTGGTGTTTGATATCTGTTGTTGCTAAATCTTAGTATTTGTATATTTTGTAAGTATACTTTGAAATATTACAATAAATTCAAGCTAATTAAGCTAAGTACATTTTTGTTACCCATGATTTTATAGTGTTTGACTTCATATATATTATACATAATAATTATTTGTTAAGCATGAACTCTCTTTGGCTATGTCTACACTTGTTAATTTAAGTAGACTTTAACTAAGTCGACTTAGTGTGTGTCTACACTTAAAAATAAAGTCGACTTAAAGGGGAACTTAAAAAGTTGACCTAGAGCGTCCACACTGGACGCCTAGGTCGACTTCTAGCGGCTTAGGGGGACCTAGGGGAGGTCCACTGGGGTGGGGGGGGCACCCCTTGCCCAATGCCAGGGGGCTCAGCCTTTGCCCCATTGTACCTAGGTACAATGGGGCAAAGGTGATCAGGGACCCTGGCAAGGCATAGGGGCAGGGTGGGCAGGGCAGAGCCCTGCCCTGTGGGGGGGGCATGCCAGGCTCCCCCTGTGCCCCCCCCGGTAGGGAGGGCATTGGTGTAGCCCTGGGGTAGCCCTAAGTTGATTTAGAGCTACCCCACATCTACACTGGCTTAAGTAGACTAGGGAGTCGACTTAAGTCTTAGGTCTAATAGGAAGGTGGTGTTATAAAGTCGACTTAATTTTAATTAAGTCGACTTTATTTTCCTTAAGTCGACTTAAGGAAAGTGTAGTGTAGACACAGGGTAAATTAAGTCGACTTAAGCAAGCTTAATTTGACTTAATTTACCAGTGTAGACGCAGCCTTTGGGACTACAAGACCCAAATACGTAGTCTGTCCTAAAGAAAATATAATCTGAGAGAGACCCAGAGAAGAAAGGATTCACCTAAAAACCCCAGTTGAAAGTAATTTGCAGAGTTATTTTTAAAAATTGTCTGATTAACTCAGTTCTTTTGGGTATCATGGAACTGAATTTTTATGCGGGCTTTGAAGGATAAAGATGAAGTCTTGATAAATTAGGATCACAAGGGACATCCTCTATCAAAGTACTTTTGTGCCTTCATTAAGTAATGCTTTATACCTGTTTTGTACAGGTGTAAATGATGATATAAAGTGCTGGGCAATGGTGAATCAGGTCCAGGAGAGATGTAGGTTCAGTGGCTCTGCTACAGGCTTCCTGTCCTAGGGCTTCCTCCTAGGAAAGGCATAGAGCAGGAATAAAAGAAGAAAACAAATAAGGGTAGTAGGCTGATCTTGCTGGTGCAATGTCGCTGGGGAAATGCGGAAAGACAAACTGTCTGGAATGGGGTAGCATAGACACTTAAAGACAAGGAATTTAAACTGGATGGATTGTGCAAGGGGGAGTCAATGAAAGGGTTTTAAGAGGAAACTCACAGGGTCAGATGAACAGGAAAGCAAAATAATTAGTTGATAGTTGACCATATTCAGTAATTTGCAATAGATTTTCCATCACTGATTCAAATTAGCCGGATTCTGCTATTTCATGTCTTTCACACAATTGGTCCAGTAATAAAATATTAGCCTCAGTGAATACTTTTCTTGGACGACTTTTATAAAGACGAGGAAATCTGAAAGACCTCTGCAATAATACAAGTTCTTCAGTCACGTCCGCTGCACCATGGTATATTTGCGCTGACAAACGTAATAATAAATCAGTGATTCATGGCATATTTCATTTAGACCCTAATTGCAGTTCTAGCTCATTATTGATATTAATGACCCAGCAATCCTGACTGTTAAATGATGAACTGAGCAGAGATCATGGTCCATAAGCTTGCTACTTTTTTAATAGATTCAAATGAGAATTAGAATATGCATGCAAATTGGGGTCTAAAAGAAATGGGAACCTTTCAGCACTATTGAATTAGCTCATTTTACTGGAAATCAAAGTAAAATTAACAAGGAAATGTGTCTTGACTTGCAATAGTGTTATACCCACATCACTCTCAGTAGGTGTCAGTGTATGAGCTGGTAGTGTACTCTGTACTGTAACTAAGGAAGCAGAAAAGAGACGCATTTCAAAGCATCTGTGTTTTTGTACTTCACAGGATCCCGGTATTTCTTGTGTGCCAGCAAAGCATAGGATTGTTGAATGTATACATATGTTAATGCGTAACACAATGAATAATATGCCTGAAAATATACTGTTGCCTTTCTCAAATACTTTCTCTAATTGTTAGAATTGCTTTGAAAAGAAAATCTTCCCAAATGACAATGTCTAAGTGCTAGCCAGTGTGAATTAGGCCTTGCGGTAAATCTTCCAAAGCCCATAAATCCCATTTTCAAATGTAACTCAGGTGCTTTATAAAGTGGGACTTAGGCATCTAAGTCAATTAGATGCAACTGGAAATCTTACTCCTTGTCTACGTAAATTATCTTGCAGGACAAAATACTATTTGATCCACTTCAGCTAAAATGCACCTTGCATCCTTATGTGATAGTGCTTCAATAGATTATTAGGTGTGCCAAATAATGTTTCAGACAGTCCTGTATTTTGCCTGGCTATGTAACAATTAAAACTCAGTTGTTCTAGGTTCAGTCTTTTTTTTGCTAACGTGGATGGAGATGTCATACCACAAAATTTGTCTCTGGATTCAGATCTGTAATTACCCTAAATTTGAAGAAATTAGATTGGAGGGTTTGAATTTATCCCATCTCTGCTTTTCAATAAAAAAAGCACTTTTTATCAGGTGTGGTAATGATTGTCTGTCTTCTGACCGATGTGTATTTATGAACAGTCTTCATTTTTCTGCGCTCTGTGGGTGTGGCTGTAAATCAGACACCTACTAAATTGTGAATTATTCAGTAGTAAAATTTATACATGACTGAATTCTGTATGATGGTTAAAAAAAATCTAGAAAGAGGCTGCCATTCTCTAGGGATAGGTTGTTGTAATTTGTATGGAGTCCTTATTTGTTTTGTTCCTGTTAAATGCAATAGGATTTTATCTATCAGGGTCAGGTCAAATATTACAACCTGGATGCAAAAGGGAAGCCTGTCAAAATCATCATACAGTTATTACATTTACAATAATCTTGTTTGTGTCCTCACTTCAAGTAATTGCATATGCAAAAACTAGTATTTTTTAATATGAAAATTTGGACTTTGAAACTACTTTAAGATTGTTAGCAAAACAGGGACTATTCCATACTACTATTCCGTAGTACTTAACAGCTTCACATTTAAGCAGCCATGTTGATAGAGATCCTTTTAAAGTACTTCAGCATCTAAAACCTGCAGCTGACATTTATTGTGTGCCTAGTGCTATTGATGTGTTTACTTAGTTCAGAATCGAAGAAAAGAATCAACTGATCAGTTTGATTGGTCCATAATTTTTTACTGTGAGACTGAGTTAGGGCATGAGTTGGCTGAAGGGGGAAAGGTGGTCCAGAGACAAAACATGTGATATCATCAATGTGAGAAGTAATCTTAATTCTCCTTTCAAGTAGTTTCTCCTGGTTTGTCTTTTTGGATAGTCTGAGACAAAGCAGAGCTTTCTGCTCTTTCCACAGTGACTAATGGGGCTTACCATGCCATTAGTGCTGGGTCTTGCACATTACACTTTTTAATTTATGGAGCCGGATACTGAAAAGTTGTAAGGAATATTAAATAACACTCACACTTCCCTATGACTCCCTTCTCCTGGGATGTAAAATAAAATACCCTCACCCAGAGTGCTTATTTTGATATGTTTTCATATCTTCTTTCCCAATCTGTTTTCATATTCTTTAATATTAAATGGGAACAGTAGGAAAAGTTTAGATAGATTATGGTGTGTTGGGACAAAACCAAAGGGTCAGTCCTGGGGCCGGTTCTATTCAACATCTTCATTAATGATCTTGATGATGGAATAGACTGCGTGCTTAGTAAGTTTGCAGATGACACCAAGTTGGGGGGAATGGTAGATACTCTGGAGGGCAGGGACAGGATCCAGGGAGACCTGGACAAATTGGAACACTGGGCTGAAAGAAACCTCATGAGGTTCAACAAAGACAAGTGCAAAGTCCTGCGCTTAGGACGAAAAAATCCCATGCACTGCTACAGGCTGGGGACCGATCAGCTAAGTAGCAGTGCTGTAGAAAAGGACCTGGGAGTTATGGTGGATGGGAAGATGAATATGAGCCAACAGTGTGCCCTTGTTGCCAAAAAGGCCAATGGCATATTAGGCTGCATCAGTAGGAGTATTGCCAGCAGATCCAGGGATGTGATAATTCCCCTCTGTTCGACACTGGTCAGGCCGCATCTGGAGTACTGTGTCCAGTTTTGGGCTCCCCACTACAGAAAGGATGTGGACAAATTAGAAAGAGTCCAGCGGAGGGCAACAAAAATGATTAGGGGGCTGGGGCACATGACTTATGAGGAGAGACTGAAGGAACTAGGCTTATTTAGTCTACAGAAGAGAAGACTGAGGGGAGATTTGATAGCAACCTTCAACTACTTGAAGGGTTGCTCCAAAGAGGAGGGAGCTAGGCTGTTCTCGAGGGTAACAGAGGACAGAACAAGGAGCAATGGTTTCAAATTACAGCTGGGGAGGTCAAGGTTGGATATTAGGAAAAGCTTTCTCACTAGGAGGGTGGTGAAGCATTGGAATGGGCTATCTAGGGAGGTGGTAGAATCTTAATCTTTGGAGATTTTTAAGGCTCGGTTAGGCAAAACCCTGGCTGGGATAATTTAGGGGGAGTGGTCCTGCTTTTTAGCAGGGGGTTGGACTAGATGACCTCGTGAGGTCCCTTCCAACCCTATTATTCTATGATTCTAAATGCTTTTGAGAACATTCAAACCATGGTTTTATAATACATATGGCTAAAGTTGGGCTCCTAAACTATTATTTAAAATCCTAAAGAAGTGCCCTGATTTTTTTTTTAAAGTGTGAAGTATAGGCAATAGCTTCCATTGACTTAAACGTTAAATTTCTTGATGTTCACCACGCTTTGAAAATCAGGCCACTTAGGGTTTGTCTACACTTCAGCTGTGAGTGTGCCTCTCAGCCCTGGTACACAGACTTGCTGTAGCTTGGGTTGAGCTAGCATGTATGGCCTTTGCAGCATTCACAAAGGTTTGGGCTACCCACTTGAGCTCGGCCCTACGAGGTTCAGCAGCTGGCCTGCTGCCCAACCTGTAAAGTCCACTGCTATTTGCAGTGTGGTAGCTCAAGCCAAGATAGAGTTGTCCTGTCTACATGACTCTCAGCTGCAATGTAGACATACATGCTCTTAGTCAGCTGCTGAAATAAGAATTTAGAAACCTTGGCCTCCTACGTCACATGAGGCAATAATAACAATTATTCTGTTTTTAATACATTGTCCTAACGGCTGTTTTATACGTGTACTGTTGTTAAAAATATGGTTAAAGTTAAACAGCATATTGGCTCAGTTTCAAGTGATATCAGATATTGCCTCTAGAAGCTTTCTACATATGCTCCCCCAAAGCAAAAGCCCAACCTTAGATGTTGCCTTCTTCATTCTACTGAGAGCTTACCAGAGTGATGCAGTAGTGTGTCTTAGAGAAAACCTTACAATGAATCTTAGCAGTCTGTGAGTTTTGCAGCCTAGGAAGATATAATCTCTTTAAAATGTTCAAGACTGGTAATTCCCTCCTCCCCTCTCCTTCCTGATGACTATGTACAATGTTTTAATGAAGTCAGAGAGTGAGTGGCAGTCAAGAGAAGACTGACTTAGTAGTTAGGTCACTAGGCTAGGACTTGGCACACCCAATTTCAGTTTCTAGACTTCCTGCGTGACTTTGGGCAAATCACTTAGCCTCTGTATGCCACAGTTTTCCATTTTATAGCTCGGGATAATAGTACTTCCTTACCTCACAGTGGTGTTATGAGGATAAATACATCAAAGGCTATGTCCACACTGGCAAGTTAGTTCGAATTAAGGAGGCTTAATTTGAACTAACTAAAGCCATGGCTACACTAGGCTTTAGTTAGTTCAAATTAAGGGCTTCCTTAATTCGAACTAATATGTTCGAATAGGGTATTTGAACTAAGGGGTTAATTCGAACTAACTAGTTCGAATTAACCAATGTGGCCATCTTAATTCAAATCAATTTCTTAGCTCGAATTAACCGGCCATTGAGATGAATGGGGATCGCTAATTTGAACTAAGCAAGTGCTTGCTTAGTTTGAACTAACGTTCCAGTGTGGCCATGCTAGTTCGAATTAAGCTAATTCGAACGAACTAAAATTAGTTCGAATTAGTTAGTTCGAACTAACTAATTCGAACTAATTTTAGTAAGTGTAGACACAGAGGCGGCTTTTGGGGTAAGCGAAGCAGACGCATGCCTAGGGCCCCAAGCTGTAAGGGGCCCCCTTGCCTGCCCCAATAGCCCTCTCTGCCTCGGTTGGCAGCCAGCAGAGGAGCTGGCCCCTGTGTCCAGGGTTGGTGAGGGGGAAATGGGGCTGGAAGTGAGCTGGGGGTGTTGGGGGGAGGGGCAGGGCCGGGAATAGCAGCGGGGAGCTGGGGCTGGTGACAGGGGGCCCCCGTGGGCCTATAGGGGGCCCCACAGGTCTATAGGGGGCCCCACAATGAGCCTTTGCATAGGGCCCCCAATAGCCAAAGGCCGCCTCTGTGTAGACATAGCCAAACATTGCAAGGCAGATAAAAAGGCTCACTTTAATGTTAAGTTTGTAGAAGCAGAATTAAAAGATATAGTGGAAAATGGAATGATGCGTTTGGAATATGCTAGTGCCAGACCCTGTTCAATCTAGGTGTAAGATGAAGGAATGCTCTTTAATCTGTGTCTGTAGGAAGAATGATTTCCACTAAACTTATCTTACAATGTAACCAGCAAGATAATTTTCCAGGTGCCAAAATAACCACAGCCCTTGCGCTACAGTCCTTGTCTCCTATTAAAATAAACTCAGCAGTCAAACACTGTCTTTTTCACCTTTCTCTGTAGCACAGGGCATGGCTCACCTATCGGTGAATTCTCTGTATCTTAAAGTCCTTAAACCATGATTTAAGGAGGTAAATAACTCAGTCATAGGTTAGTGGCCTATTGCTAGAGTGGGTTGGTGAGGTCTTGAGGCCTGCGTTTTGCAGGAGGTCAGACTAGAAGATCATACTGGTCCCTTCTGACCTTAAAGTCTATGAGTCTATGTACACTTTCAGCATCCAATTAAGTTCTACTTTGTTATTGCTATTTATATCTGTTTTTTAAAATAAGTACTTTTAAAAAAGCCCCCAAAACTCATCCCGTCCTTTTCATTGAAAAATTGAACTTTGGAAAATTTTAACTGGCTTCTAGCAAATTTCTGGATCCTCGGAAAATGAAGTGCCTCACAAACACATGCATACAACAAATGAAGAGTCATAGTGATGTGGTGTGTGAACCAGGAAGAGTTAAACTAATTCTGGGAAAAGGCAGGAAACTAGCTCCTAAAAATTACTGTCTGAGCTGTCTGACCTAGAGAGAGGAGTCAGCAGCAGCAGCTTGTCAGGTTGCTGAAAGCTGGAGCTGATAGCTGTGCCTCTTAAGTGGAGGAAGCCATACAAAGAAGCAGTGGCTTCCACAGGACTACCCAGAGAAGTGTGAGGAGCTGCTTTCTGGTCTCCTAATCCAATGACTGCTGTGTTCTGGGAAAATTTAGACTAGGCAAAAGAAAGCTGCTCTGTGCACTTGGATTTGTGGTCAAAAGAAGCCACCCTATGAGTATGTTATTTTCCTCTGACTCAAACCAGAAAGATTTTGTTTTCATTTTCCAGAGCATGGCTTAATGGGGCAGTGATTCAAACACAATGAGTGGTTGGTGGCCTATCATAGTCTGTAAACGAAGAAGAAAGGGAAAGACAAAGGATACAATTTAGCAGTCACCTCTTCTATTTGTTCCTTTCTTTCCTTCTCTCTTCTCATAGATGAGATGGCAGAAGGGTGTCTTTTGGGAGGATTTGAATATAGCAAGTGGAGTGACTTGAATGAACTGTGTTGAGAAGGATGTTCTGAGAATGATGGGCAGCATGGAAGAAAGCACAGAGACTCTTGTGAGAGGAAAAGATAACGGGGATCTCTAAACTGGTATCAATGGATGTGCAGAGGAGAAAGGAGGGAAATACAAGACAGCAGCTCAGAAAAGTAGGCAGGGGCAGCATGATGTAGGGCCTTAAAGGAAGGACAAAAAAACCTTAATTTTGATGTGTAACACTGTAGGGATCCAGGAGGATATCATTAAAGCAAGAGGGAAGAAAGATAACTTCTGAGAACACTTGAATGGATTGGTGGAGTCAAGGTGAATATTAAAAAGACTTGAGAGGAGATTGATTCTGTGTTTAACCCTCTCCCTTTTTTCATTGGTCACTTCTTAGATTGTGAGGTCTTTGTGGTGTTTTAGATGTTTCGTAAGTGATTAACACATTGTTGGTAGGCAGTACTTTAACGTAGTTAACAATGAACATAGTGAGTTTGCTGACCCATATGAGATGGTGAACCAGCTAGGATCAAATGTCTGAGGCACAGTGATCTTCTAGAAATGATAGATCCAGATTAGAATTTTATATCTGAGAGTTCAACAATTAAATCCACCAAGCAGGCTTGGTCACTCAAAGATAGGATATAGAGAGAGCAGAGGAAGGGAACAAAAAATGGATTATCAAACAGAGAGGGATAGTGTGGTGGAGGAAGATCCATGAATGATGATGAAGGACTGGCAGGAATGAAGAGGAGAACCAAGAGAAGACAGACTCACAGAAAACAAGGAAAGATAGGATATTGAAGAATAGGAAGAAATATTTTCTAGTTATCAATTCTAAATATCCTTAGCCTATTTTGTGTCTGGTACCTGAAGAAGTTTACTTGATATTTATCCCAGGCCTTTCTGGTGGCTTTGTTTTAGGATTACAGTAGAAAATAATAATATTGAAACCAATAGGATTTTTTAGACATTCTCTAAAACCTATGGCTATGTCTACTTGCTTAGTTCGAACTAAATTTTTCTAGTTCGAATTAAGTTAATTTGAACTAACTAAAATTAGTTCAAATTAGTTAGTTCGAATTAACTAATTCAAACTAACTTTAGTAAGTGTAGACATAGCCTATAGAATTTGGTAGGGAATTATATATTCCCTATAGAATTCTGTAGACTGGGAGGTTATTGCTGGGTACTAAATCCTATAGGTCTTTTTTGTAGTGTGCATTTAAATATTGTGGAAATGAGGAAAAATTTTCAGTACTGGTTAGGAGACTTTAAAATCTGTTACAAATACAGTCTGAAAAACGAGGTTGTTTGTTACAACTCAGCCAGGTAAATGCTTGAATGGCTAAATATGCCTTTTCATGCAGTTCTGCAAGAATAAATGCTCCAGTCCCTTATAGGGTGCGTCTACACTTGTAAATTAAGTCGACTTAAGTAGGCTTAAGTCGACTTAATTTACTTTGTGTCTACACTTGAGTTTCCTTAATTCGACTTAAGCAGTTCCTTAAGTCGAATTAAGGAAAAGTTAGTTCGAAATAGGAAAACCTCGTTTTACTTCGAACTAACCCTTAATTCAAACTAGTTAGTTCGAATTAAGTCAATGTGGCCATATTAGTTCTAACTAACTGGCACATTGACCTTAATGCAACTGATTAATTTGAACTAAGCAAGTGCCATGCATGGCTCTTGCTTAGTTCGAACTAGCATTCTAGTGGGGCCATGCTAGTTCGAATTAAGTTAATTTGAACTAACTAAAATTAGTTTGAATTAGTTAGTTTGAATTA
>ML685776.1:10974438-11034458 GCA_007922175.1 Pelusios castaneus
TTAATTTGAACTAACTAAAATTAGTTTGAATTAGTTAGTTTGAATTAATTAATTTGAACTAACTTTTGTAAGTGTAGACATAGCCATAATTTTCGGAAACTCAGATAGAGAAAGCAAAATTTGAAAAATAAACATGTTCTTGTTTAATGTTTAGGTATTCTTAAATAGTCTTTGTCTCAAAAAAGAAATTCTGCACAATGTTAGCAGGACTTTCCTCTCAAATTCTTATTCTTCCTCATACGTGTTCATTTTATTATATTTTTAGACCTGACAATCATATTTTAATGAGACTTATGCTGAGATTTTTTCTGTTTAAAAATGTTAATTTAGTTCTCTGATAAGGTATAACAATGAGAGCCTTGAAGACAAATTATTTTACTTATCCACACAAAGGTGCAGTAGTGGTACAAATTTGCTATTCCTTTCCTGACAGCATAATGAAAAGGTGGCGCAGAGACAGTAAATTAATTGACAGTTCCCATTCAGTCCTGGTGTCTTGATTGAGACATTTGTGGTAGCTCTTTTGTGTTGTGGATACAGGAATTGGATCAAGGCAACCAATTCACTTCATGTGAATCACTGAATAGCTATCTGGTGGTGATTTGGACCTAATTTTAGCCATTGACCTAGAATCCAGTCAAGGGTTACCACATTCAAGATGCAGAACACGCAGCCACTGGCTACCTTCCCAAACAACAAAGACAGTCTGAGGGCAGACTGCGTTAGACAACCATTTTACACCCATGTACAACCACCACAGTTTGTGTATTTTTGTTATTTTATTATTTTTCTTACCTATCCTAACACAGTGATTCATCTGGATTAATGAGGATAAATTTCAGCACACTCTGACATGTCCCAAATAAAACCAAAAATGAGGAAACCTGGCACATTGAACTTTTTAGCTAGCAAGGCTGTACAAAAACTGGCCTGGTTGGTTAAAAATGAGCCAGGTGGTGACTTTATCCATTAGAAATGCCTGGAATCATACAGTCTTCCTGAGACTTTAATAAAACAAATTAGTTCTGTTTTTCTTGTTTGAATAGTCAGGGAAAATAGGAAATATGATAGAAAATATGCAATAGTCACTGAGGGAGGACAACAATGTGAAAAACAAACTAATTGTTAAGATAATGGCCTACACAAGTCCATGTCTGCTCCCATGGCACAGAGACCTCAAGAGTTCTATAGGGTCTTTGATCTCTGCTGAGGAAACAAACATAGTTTTAAACCCCTATGTATTTGATGGCTCTATCACGTTAAATAACTGCTACCCAACCAACCAACCACCTTATCTTTTAAAACATGACAATTGGGTGGGGTGAGAGAAGCCAAGCAGCCATCTAGCCACTCTTTCCCTGTCAACAACCACTCTTTTGTTGTAGAAAATGCCTACAGGACATAGTGTTGTTGACACACTCCTTAGTCCCTGTAGGAGCCATATGGGGTTATTACAGTATTGGGGTGCAGTGAACCCTGCAGTCTCAAGAAGGCAGAGTGTTGGGATCAGTATAGAGCTATTTGGGAGGTGAAAGAGGCAGGGAGCTCCATTTATATGAATTGTTCAGTATCAGTATTCCAGCTGTGCTGTAATGGTGGGTATACCTTCTCCTATGCGCACTGAGCTCCCGTAGAATGCCCTGAAGGCAGCAAGTGCTCAGCATGCTATGTAGGTTTGGAGTCTTAAACATCTTTTAAGGCCATGTAAATCATGTTCCAGGTTTGCCCCCATGTTATGTCAAGGAACAGCTTTCTTACATTTCAGTGAGAGTTAATGCTCAATGGAACAGTCTGAATGCTGCTAGGACTTTATAGATATTTTGAAAAGATCCATCTCACATTCAATGGAAAAGTTCTATAGAACACAGAACTTCTGAAACCAGGTGGCATTTATACATGATTCCTAATGTCCATACCATTTTTTCTACTGTTTATAATAGATCGTCCTATCGGAGAATGCACAGTGACCAAACATCAGAAATGCTGGTCCTGTCAATCATACGTAAATAAGGTGTGCTGAGGTAGAGCTGTTAGTAATTTCTGAAAACTAGATATTTTGTCCCCTCTCCCTTGCTGTGGAAACTGAGGATAGAAGGGGGAAAACTTTAAGACTTTAATTTATCTTGTTCTTCTGTTTAAGTTAGAGTTCTTGAAGAGTTCAGGTGTAATCACAGCCTTCTGTTGCAACAGGAAGCACCATCTGCTGAGGCATTCTGTAAGTAATATAATGTCTCTCTAGAGATAGTTTAGCATTCAATTCACAAAGAAGGATGGCAGGGGCTTGTAAACAAAAGGAGACAACTGAAGCAGCGAAGAATGGTCTGTGCTCTAAAGATTCAATATGTTTCTTTATAGCTGGAAAATCCTGTGAAGCCATAAAAGGCTGGCAGAGATCTCTGATGTATTAATTGTTTTTATTTTCAACCTTGCTATTTGAAAGCCAAAAAGTAAGCCCACAATGTAACACTTTAGTTCTTTTCACTGAAACTTTTAAGTTCTTGTGAACCTGGTATTTTTAATACAGTAACTGCAATTGTTAACGGAAAAAAAATCAAGATTTTAATTACAGTGTGATCATAATTATAGAGTATGTGCTTAGCAAAGAGCTGATATGACTAGATTTGTCGATGCATAGCTAGTTGTACAGCAGCTTGAAATGAACAAGTCTCACTATGTAATAAAATTACTAGTTTTAACTCCTCTCCTTTAAAAACAGTGTAATAATATATTTTAAAGAAAACAGACATGGTGTGTGGGTGGGTTGTGGTTGGAATTGGGGGTAGGGAACAATGTATCATCTGTATTGCAACCAAGTCAAAAGATTCCAGTTGTATAGGCTAGATCTCTAGTGTGTTTTTGTTGTTCCTCAACCATTTTGAATTATAAGCAGACCAAAGGTAAAAGCTGGCTTTTGATATCGGCAGATATTTTGGGTTTTTTGGATAAGCCCCAAATGGCTAAAATTAATTTAAATTCTTGGGATAAAAGCCTGCCCCACGGAAGCTGATGGGAAAATTCCGTTGATGTCAATTGACCTTAATTGTTTTCTTTTTTTAAAACAAGTTTCAGACAATACTTCCACAGTATCATTCTATGTTGTGAGTAAGCAAGTACAGTTAAGGGATATTCTTGATCTTTTCCCCCTTCCCTTCACATTTTCCGTGACGTATCAGGTCTCATAAGTTTTATGAGAAACAAATAGTTTGTGACATAAATTAATGCTTTAATGGACATCATGACAGTTGTGTATATGCTTTATCTGTATCCTTGAACAATAAGATATATTTTGCCTCATCTGATGGATTGATTAAGCTTTTAGAAAATGTTAAACTGAAGCAGGGGGAAGAATGTGGAAAGACGGAGGGAGGGGAAAGCTTTTGTTTATAGAAGTCCAGTATGAGCTATTATCGAATTGAGTACAGTAAGGTTCAGTGTACTGTTCCTTTGAGGATGGACTGTAGATATGGTAAGAGATCAAATGGCATTTTAATTCCTAGATAGTTAAATTTCCCAGGGGGGGCTAGCTCTAGGGGCCATGTTTGTACTTAGTGAATATAGTAGCTCCTACCCCCTTTTATTTATTTTGTTGAATATATGTCTGAAGCTAACATGGAGCTTATTTGTATACACCCAAATACAAGTTTTCTTTGTAATGTAGGAGGTTTCAAACTAGATCTAAACACTTTGGTTTAATTTTAATGGAAGATGTTTGGATAAATCCCCTGTCCTGTTTAAATAACTCAGCCTTTATTTTCATATATTACAACTTAGTTACGGTGAGGTCCTTGAGGGCTTAAGTGGGACTTGAGTTGGCCTCTTCCACAGAATCTACATGTTGCATCTTTTAATCTTCTTCTTGGTTGGTTTGAAGATGACTCATTTAGGAACTTGCTATTATCTTGTTTTGTACTTAGAATTTGTCCTAGGAGATCTGACTATGCTGGTTAACGAACTTTGGTGGTTTAGGCTGAACTCTCTTAATTCCTCAAACAAGGAGTCCTGTGGCACTTTTAAAGACTAACAAATTTATTTATCACATGTGCTTTCATGGGAGAAAATCCCACTTTGTCAGATGCTTTGAAGATGGAGAATTTACAGAATGGGAGGAAATTAAATGCAGGGAAGTGTATGACATAGGATCAGGTCAGGCTGTATCAGCAAATCAAAATAGATGTTAAAATTCAAACACTGGGGAACATCATATAGAGGAAGGTGAGGTCAAATCATCTGTTGTAATGAGAAGAAAATCTGTAGTCAATATTTAACCCTGAGGCAATGGGTGATTTGACCTCACCTTCCTCTATGTGCTGTTCCCCAGTGTTTGAATTTTAACATCTATTTTGATTTGCTGTTACAGCCTGACCTGATTCTATGTCATACACTTCCCTGCATTTAATTTCCTCCCATTCTGTAAATTCTCCATCTTCAAAGCGTCTGACAAAGTGGGATTTTCTCTCACCAAAGCTCATGCAATAAATAAAATTGTTAGTCTTTAAAAGTGCCATAGGACTCCTTCTTTGTTTGGCTGACCTAGACTAATGCGGCTATCCCTTTGAATCTATTAATTCCTGAAATTTGTAATTCTGACCATTGTTGGATTAAAGAATTTTGGAACCTTGTGTGCTATGCAAATTGGGGGTTTCCATGTTTGGTGCTGGGGGGGGGCATGGTAAATCTTGTGGTGGTTCAGTGGTTCTGATAGAAGGGGGGAGGGGTTGGCTGATCAATAAGTCACAGAGTCCCTCACTCAGATTTGGCCTGGCTGCCTCTTTATCATGGAAGGAGAAAGGAGGATGGCCAGGCCCAATTTGGATGAGTGGTATTCTGACTTGGTATGCAGTGTTGCAGTGCTGTAGAGTTTTGTTTTCCTCCCAGTGGTTGGGCTGGGTACCCAGGGCAAGTGCATGGAGTGCACAATGGTCATTCTGGGCCTGATACTCACTCTATCCTGCTATCATTAATCTAGCAATGGATCTGACCCGCTATCTGGATTGACATTTTGGCACACTCGTCCTTCATCTTTTTCTCTCTCTGGTGCTGTGCAATCAAGCATCTGGGATCTTCTCCTTAGAAGCATCACATAGTGTCTTGTTCTCCCAGCTTTGAGTTTGTTTCCTGTTAGGAATGACTTTGATGTGAAAGGGGCACTTTCAGACAGAAAGCTGATATGACTTTAAGTTGAAAGTCTCTTATGCATTATTGTTCCAAGTAACCCTCCAATTACAACAGCTTAAAGAGAATAGAGACAAATGTATTGCTTTTTCTCATCGTGTTCACTGAGTGCAATTTGCCTTAATATAAGTTTCCTTAGCTAAACCATAACCAGCACAAATTTATGTTAGCAAATAGGGTTTTCTGTTGAGTCCCTCTTTTATTTCCTCCTTTTGGGGGAAATGGATGGGATTTATTTTTGTCATAGTTGCTATCAACTGAGAACAACAGTTCTGAAATAAAAAATGAGGCAGAGAAGTGCAACAGCAACAATATACAAATGTTCTGACATAGATGTGTTGGTTAGAACTTCCTCTAAGTCAGATTGTTGCAGAGTAGTTTTATGTAATGGCTCTTTTGGAGGAAATCCCTCTGTGCTGAAAGTGCCAGTATAGTATATATCAACAGTAGTAATTTTAAACCATGTTAGAATGCATCATGTCAATTTAGGAATCAGTGGTAAATATAGTCCCTTTTGGCTTGCAGTATGACAAAGACCCTTAATAAGTAAGCAGAAATGTTGAATGCTTTTGATAGACCCTTCTTTGGCTCTGACACCAAAAGGATTCTGCCTTCTGCACTAATCTATTCCTCAATAAAATCAAAGAAGAAAGTGAGCAGGATATGCAGTAAAATGATGTATTAACTTTCAAGTATCCTACATTGGCTTGTTTGGAAATCTTTAAAAGAACCCAAAACAACACTCTTCATAGTGCCAAATCCTTGCTGTGTTACACCCCCATTTTTACTTTAGCCTACTAAATTAACCCAGTTTCAATGGGTTGCCTTCACACCTATAGCTTTCAGAAAATAGCCAAAAGAGCCACATGTCCTCTGGGTCACTTTTCCTTCTGTTTAGTGTCTTTCACTCTATAGGTTACGCACTACTGAATGCATATACTCAAGATAATGATTGACTGTAAATTTCATAAAACATCCTAAGGTTGTACATGCTCCTACTGGCCTACAGAGAAACTTCCCCGGAAGTCTTTCCGAGAAGTGGCAGATTAAACTCAGATCCTTTGATTTCTGGAATCAGGTGCTGGCAAGCAAGGGGCCACAGCACCCAACATAATTTATATACGGTTCCATTTGGGAGGTCTCACCAGTGGAGAAGAAAGGGGTCCAGGAGATGAGGAGCCTGGTGAGATAGGGGCTACCCTCTGCCATTTGCTTTTGAATTTAGCATATTACTGTGTTTATTCTTTATAGGAGATGATTTGACATGCATCCATAATGCCATGCTTGTGGTAGGAGGGCAGCACAGTGCATGAGACAGGCCAAATACTGAAGCAGCTGGGCCATCCAATAATCACAACATGAAATTGTAGTAGCCCTGAGTCCATTCCCCTTATCTGAGGGAACCATCCTTCTCTACATGGACCTTATTAATTGTGCGAAGTCAATATCAGCCACCACTGCCCACATCTACCCTGAGGCCACTTCTGTCTCCTCCCTTGGAGATCCGTGCCTATGTAGTCAGATACTGAAATTGCCTCGCATTAGACCCAGATCAATTTTATCAGGCTTATTTCTTTA
The DNA here is from genome assembly GCA_007922175.1 of Pelusios castaneus. Taxonomy (NCBI): domain Eukaryota; kingdom Metazoa; phylum Chordata; order Testudines; family Pelomedusidae; genus Pelusios; species Pelusios castaneus. The sequence goes on from ML685776.1 coordinate 10,981,189, forward strand.
GCTTTGGTACTGAAAAATGGCAACATTCATTGGGGGTCTTAACTGTTTCATAGCCAGCAGACAAACAGATGACATTGGTGGTAGTGAACAGGAATCCCTGTAGCACCAAAACCTGAAAGGACATGTTAGATTCTCTGTTATTTGATCAATGCTGTCACTAATGCAAATCTATTCCCACAGTGCACAGAATGACGTTAATTTTATGTTGTTTACGTACTCTTGCCATAAGGTTAAGCAATTCCTACTATTAAGCTAGATGAAATTGCATTACCTTAATGAAATGCACTTTACTGATAAAGAAGAATGTCACTTTCACAAGTGGAAGCACTGTTAGCAAATTTTTACGAGAGAATTCCCAAAATCATATCTTAATTGCTTGGACAGCTGTGTAGTTTACATAACGAGCAAACAATGCCAAGGTTTTTTATTTCCTTTGTCAGCTGTACTGGATGTTAGTATGCATGGTGGACCTTTTTTAGGCCTTTTATTACTTGATTGCAAATCATTCTTCATTGCTGCCCAAATTTATGGAAGGACATTGCTCCCCGAGGTGCCATATCCTTTCAGGTCTGTAACTGAACATGACTGATGGCTCCAGTGTAACAGTTGCTTATTACGGCGCTCACTGAGCTATGATTGCTTCAATACTTTATGTTGGCAGATGTGTTTCCCTTGGAACAGCATCTCCGAGACAGAGGTCATTGATCAAACCCCCCTCTGGCTGTTCCATTATGTGCAAATTATTGCTAAAAGCAGAGAGACTTAGAGGGAGTGTGTGTGTGTGTGTGTCTGTGTATTCATTGCAGAACTGGGGAGAGGGGAAAAAACTAAAGTAATGAAGTGGGAAAAAATTCTGACTAAACCAGAACAATAATATTATAATGTGAATCAATAAGGGGAAAAGAAGAATAACATAAAGATTATTTAGATAGAGTACAATTGCAGAAAATGGTAGTGTCTCTTATTGTTTTAAACTGGGCACCTACAATATCATTGGCTGTTCTGTGTGACTAGTAGAATACTGTTAGTGCTGGAGTTAAACCAAAAGAGGGTCAATCAATACCCAATATGATCCTACTAACAATAGCTAGATATGTGAGAGAACCTTATGTGTTGGAAACAGCATTGCTCATATTGACAGTGATTGAGCAGTGTTCCACTTCCCAAGAATCAGAGCTGAGATGGAAGATGTCCTGAATAAGTAAAGAAGAGAGGCAATTTGAAATATCTGCAGAATTGACTTTTACTTCCCTTCTTTCTCTGGCTGTACATTCAAGCTAGAATAGAGGCTTGCAGCAGCATAAACCTGCTGAGTCAAAGCAATACTCTACAAAATGGCTTGATAACTTTGAGGAGCTTCAGGTAAGTATCTGATCTTGGGGATATTTGTTTAAATGGAACTACCCTTCAAACACCATCATTAATGGTGCTAAAGAAAAAAAATGATCCACTTTCAGCTATGGATGTTACAGAAAACACCTTTTTTTGGTACACACTTCTGCACATCTGTTGAATTTATTGGGAAGTCTGAATAAATTTAGAAATTCAGTAGGGACTTCAGAAACAAGAAATGGCTTCTTTTGGAAATGACTGGCTAAGATTTCTTTTCTTTTTCCAGGATGTAAAAAAAAATCAGTGGGAAACAATCTATCCCTAATTTAAAACCTTGCAGCAAGTTAAAAATTAAACAGAACACTGGGCTGTTTACCAGATTGAAAATAGAATTTATTCTGAGTTAGAATCTAGTTTCAATCTTCTTGTCTGGGTTTCCCAAACTTCTCATATTTCTTGTAATATTGTAAAATATTTGATGGTTGACTTTAAGTGGACGGATGGACATGCGTGCATGTGAATTCCCAGGGAAATATAAAAATAAAGCTTTCTAGCTCTTGGCAAAAGCTAAAGTCACTGTTTTTATTTGTACCAGTTCTTTCCCACCATTGTCTCTTCCTAGCAAAAGAGATGGTGGTTAGAAGAAAAATAGTTTCACATGCCTGGCCCACAGTTTCCATGGCTGGAGTCTCCATCATAATCACAATATGTTCTGGCAACAGATGATGTTCAAGTAGAAGGGGATTATTCATCAGAGATGGTAAATGATACTTTGTTTTCCATACAGGATCATAATCTGGCTTTTGAGATCCACCATGTTTTTTATGAGAAATCTACTCTATCATTTCTGTATGGTGTCTTACCTTACCTATATGTTGTTTTTATTCAGCACTAGTCTTTCACAGTTTCAAGCAATGGTGAGTTTGGCATTTCAGTAAATGGTTTCTCTTTGGAGTAGAGATAATAGTGAATTTATTTACATACATATTCATTTGAATTGAAAACCAACTTAATTACTCCTACTCACTGCGGCATCTTCACTAGGCTCCATTGACTTGAAGCGCCCTCTGGTCGATACAGCCTTACTCCACTTGAAGGGGTGGAGTTATTGCATCAACCAGAGACCACTTCCAGGATCGACTGAGCGGGTCTACACTGCCTGCTCAATCGATCCCATGGATTGACACAGTTTTTCGAGTCTAGACAAGGCCTCAGTTTCCATACTAGTTAAGTAGGAATAATAAAGCCCAGGACTTAAAAAACGTACATAACAGCTACTTGTCTAAAAAGTAAGCCAACTAGGCCTAACAATAATTTAGAGGCTTCTATTGTTTGTTTCTCTTGAGGGAGATATGGGTCAAACGCCTATTGAGCCAGATCCTGAGTAGGGAATATATTGGTGTTCTCCACTTAAATGGAGTTTGCATGGTTATATACCAGCTAAGGCTCTCAACCACTCTAGCTATAATAATCTTAGGTTACTTCAAATCAGGAGAGCCCATTAGCTTCTTCAGCTAATAAGCTGCTTTAGTCTTTACCAATGAATACAATGAGGTTCCCATAAAACTGTTCAAGAATAGAATTCTCCCTAGGAAGCACTATTTTTCTCCTTAAATAGTTTGATCGTGATCATGTTGGATACCAAGCAATTACCTTGTATAGCACTGTCAATTATTTTAACCACATGCTATATATTATACCCATATTTTCTTCCTTTTTAATAGAAAAGACTTTTTCTCTTTCAGTGAGGAAAGTAATCAAAACCAGCTCTTCTGGATAAAATAAAAGGGCCTATGATTAATAGATGATTCCAATTCTGTCTTCTTCCTCTTTACTTTTATTTTTGGCAAGGGATTCCATTTAATATTTAAAAGAAAATTAAAATGAAGTTAGGGGCCATGCAGATTTTAAATTGATAGTGCTAGAATTTAGAAGAAAAAAGATCACATACCAAGGTAAATGTGGCTCCTCAGGACTCATGTTCCCTTGTCACCCCAAAGTGCTGCTGTGTTCTGGGAATCTTCCCAAAAGCACTAACCTACAGAGTCACTAGGACAGCATCTTTAGGTATTGAGCATTGGAAGCTAAGGTTAGAGAAAGGCCTTGTGTGCCCAACCACTTCAGTCTCATTTCCTAAAGCCAAGAATCATATGAGAGTACATCCTTGAAGAAGAAGGAAGGGAGGTGGATAGCATGGATATACAGAGGCAACATTTGCAGATAACCACAGTTATTATGATGAGTAACCTTTTATTTTCTTCAAGTTTACCTCTGCATATTCCTGTTTGTGGTTGTCTAGTGAGCAGTAAAACATCCAGGAAGGTGGGCTGAGGATCTCAAATGAAAAAAATCATTTGTTTCAGATTGTTCTAAGGGAACACAATTATTTGGTGCTGAAGGAATCCCCAGAGCTTACTGAGCACCTGATGAGACAATCTCACCATTAGGACTTTGAAATGCCAAAGTTTTCACTGGCACCAATAATTGTACAGATGAGGCCTCGGTACTCCTTGAAGACTTGGGCATTATAGCCATTGAGACAGATTTATCTGGCATCAGTGTCTCTGTGCTGAGATCATCCCTATCTTGGCTGGCTATATAGCTAGAGGAGGGTTGTTCTGTATTTTCCCTGGACAAAGGACTGATTCAAAGATGATTCAAGAACCAAGATCATAAGGCCTCCTCAGTGAGAAAGACAGAATCCTTGCTACTTATGGGAATGGGTTCAATATATGAAGGCCATAAATCTATAGCTTTTAGAAGTGATTTTAGATAAGTGATGGATTGGAAAGGGCACTCGACTCCAAAGACACGGGCTTTAAGTTGCCACTAACTTACTGTGTGACTTTAGTTAAGTCACTTCACTTCTCTGTACTTTGCTTTCCCTTGCCAACTTTATCTTGTCTGTTTAGATTGTAAGCTCTGCAGGGCAGAGGCTGTCTTTTTGTATATATTTCTACAATATTTGACACAAGGAGGCCTAAGTGTGATCATGGCATTATTGTGGTACAAATGATAAATAACGAATAAATGCAAGATCCCTTTTTTATTAAATCAAAACGCTAAAAAGAAAAAGTAAAATAAACATATTCTGATTGCCTTATGCATACATTTGTAGACACGTGGGCTATGTCTAAACTTGAAAAGTTAGGTTGACTTTATGGAGTCGACTTAATGAGGTTGACTTTAAGTCGACTTAACAAAAGTCGACTTAATTTTTCAAGTGTAGATGTGGCCCCTTTTTGGCCTTATTAAGTCGACTTAATGTTTTAAGTTGACTTAAAAAGATCCAACTAGGCACTACTCCGTGTCTCTACTGGCTTAAGTGGACTTAATAAAGTCGACTTAGGTGCTAATTCGAATTAAAACCAGGTGTTATTAATTCAAACTAACTTTTCCTTTATTCGATTTAAGGAGCAGCTTAAATTGAATTAAGGAAAGCCTAGTGTAGATGTGGAGTAAATTAAGTCGACTTAAGCCTCCTTGAGTCAACTTAATTTCTAATTTTAGATGGACCTGTGGTGTTTGAATCTTGCTGTTTATGATGCATATAGTACACAGTACCTAACGTGGTTGAGTCCCCATTTCTGTTGAAAACAAACTCAAAGGTACATAAAGGAGAAGTAAATTTCTAACATTTTTATTGTTAGCAACATCCATCAGTTTGGGGTAGGGAGAGCTGGTTGTAAACAGGAAAACAGTGGACAAAGTGGCAGCGAAGAGAAAGTAAGAGGAATTAGAGAACCTAACAGAGGGAAGAGAATCATCTCTGCCTGTAGGATATAACAACAAATGGAGAATCTAAGCCTGAACCACAGCTAGAAAAGGAAACAAGCCTTAGGAAAGATGTGGCATGTCATATAATGCAGTGTGGTCCTTCTAAGTTCTATTGTAAAAACATTTACAAAATTATTTTGTCAGAGCTGACTGCTATTGGTTCACAAAGCTTACTTTTGCAAAGATTTGGGTTTAAAATGAACCCAGTATTCATGGCTCTTTGAATCTTTCCTATAAATTTGGAATTAAAGTTTGGATTCATTCACTTTTCTCATCATTTCACCCAGGGTTTGCTATGCCTTCAGAAGTGAGACTAGTTGGACATATTTGAAAATACCATCAGACTGTTCCCAGCATTCCCAGTTCAGATTGCCAACCTTAAATGATTCCTGAACAGGATTCTCTATACTAGGTGTTGGCTTGGTCTCAAGTCTTCTTGAATTTAGGGAAAATTGAACTGAAGAGGGAAGTTTTGAGCTCCATACTTTGTATATGCCTCTGAGAAAAATGCAAGATGGGCCAAATAAAAAATGGCAAACTTAGACAAAACTGCTTTATTTTTTCCGTTTCATAATTCAAGAATGAAGTTTTACTCAGTGTTAGTCTGTCCAACCTCTATCTTTACTTCATCCCTGGTGTTGAGATCAAGAAGCTTAATTTCTGTAATAGCTGTTTGCTGAAAAAAATACATTCAATTGATATTCAGTCATGTGAGAATCAGTAGCCATAAACCTGTCACTGATGAAATATAGCATTTTGTGAAGAAAAATTAATTTCACTAGGATCAAAAGTGCTAAATTATTAACATAAGAGCCAAATTCTTGCCCTTTTTTCTTTTGTGTCTAAATTAGATGCAAATTAATTTTTCAATTGCAGTGTTGTTTAATGTTTATTATTTAGCTGTGTGCTGCTGACTCATGCCAGCATACAAATTGTTTGAGTAAGGATAATCAAGGCAAAAAAGTAGGCAATTCACTTTGATCTTCAAGCCACACCATTTCATAGAGTTCTCGGCCAGAAGTGACTGCTGTGCTCATGGCTTACATTTTTGTCCTAGATATACACATTAATATCTAGCCATATCGAAATGTGTATTCTTTGCTTATGCCCAGTTTACCAAACAATCCTGATTGCTATATATCAGTGACCTGTCCTCTTCATTATTTACTACTCCCCAACGTTTTCTGTTATCAGTTAGGATTTTATGTTTTCTTCCAGGTTACTGATGAAATGTTAAATAGTGCAGGGACAGGAACCCATCCCTATGAGACACACCACCTTCACCCTGCCCCGAAATACACTTGTTTGATGATGATTTCTTTGTTTACACTTATATTTTCAGACCTATCGGTTAGCCAGCATTTAATTCATTTAAAGTATGTTATGTAAATGATATAGTTTTCTAGAGTGGACAGTTCAAGGTAACTGGAATTTTCGGAGAGTTAACCTCATATTTTCAGGGTGGCAAAACAGTTGTTTGAGGTCCCTCTCCTGGTGGAGCGAGCGAGCACGCATGCACGCATGCACGCACGCACACCCACACAATCTAAAAAGCCAGAATTTTGTTCAATGTATCTCCCTCTCTTGCAGATAACTGTAGAAGTACCCATGTTGTGTATGCTACTCATAAAATTCATTACTCTAACCTTTGCACTTGATTTAGTTGTTTTAATTTTCCCGACAAATGAGTCTGAAGCCAAATATTGTCTCTAAACACTTCTGACCTCTTTGGAAGTTCACAACCAGAACTGGACTCTGTACCCTATTTCTTTTAGCAGGCCAAACTATAATCTAGATCCTAATACCCTGGAGAACTGGGGAAATTAGGATCTGAACTTTACAGCTTGGACCCATCTTTCATTTTCTCTAAATCAATTTAAATTCACCACCTAATGAAAATGCAAGAAAGGAATTTTAGATATAAAAACAGTCATGGGTCTTGTTCCTGCAATATAGTTGACCTCTGTGGATCCTTTGCATGTGCAAATGTTGAGCTGGTGTCTGCATGAGTGAAAGGGTCTGCTCTAGTAGTTTGCATTATGAGATTGGGGTTTGAGCTGTACTGTAATATTAAATCAAGGTAAACTTTGTGGCTAAATTATCTGGCTTGAAATTTTTCCTGGTTTGGTTTTGGAGTACTGCTGAAGGCCCTAATCTCACAATGTAATGTACTGGAGCAGCTCCCTACACCCATACTGATACCAATTCAGCATTAGCACAGACAAAGGATACATTGTGGAACTGAGTTGCAGAAACAAGACCCAGGAATGTTTCTAAGGCTATGTCTACACTTGAAAAGTTAAGTCGACTTTATAAGGTTGACTTTAAGTCGATGTAAAGTGGATCTTATTAAGATGACTTAACAGAAGTGGACTTAACTTTTCAAGTGTAGAAGTGGCCCCTTTTCGACCTTATTAAGTTGACAACGTTTTAAGTCGACTTAAAAAAGTCCACTTAGGCACTACTCCGTATCTCCACTGGCTTAAGTCGACTTAATAAAGTTGACTTAAGTGCTAGTTCGAATTAAAACAAGATGTTATTAATTCGAACTAACTTCTCCTTAATTCGACTTAAGGAGCAGCTTAAGTCGAATTAAGGAAAGCCCAGTGTAGACACGGAGTAAATTAAGTCGACTTAATTTGTAAGTGTAGATGTAAGAGAGGTTTTCTCTAATTCCTCTTGCATCCCAATGGAAAACCAAGTCTTGTGAGTAATAATATCTAAATCACTCAGTAAAACACAATAAATATTAGAAAAACCAAAGTCGCTAGAAGACTTTTACAATCATTCTACCAAGGCTGAAGTACCAGTCCTTCCAGCTTAGTGACTATCTGGTCCTGCTGAGTCTTTCTAGCTTAGCAAAAGTGGATCTAGATTCTTGCCAGATCAGTAAAAGTATTTCAGCTATTCAAGAGTCTCCCCAGGAAGGTGCAAAGACAATTAGAGACAGTTTAAGCGAAGTTTAGTCAGATTCTGTTTCTTCTAGTTGAACTCTTCCACTATGTGTAGGCTGTTACTAAGTCCTTACTGGTGCAAATTGGCACTACTAACCGGTAAAATGATATCTCTTATGGAAAGAAAAGTACTCTATCATCTGGGGTGTTTAAATAGGAGAATAGGTTTGCAAAATCTAAGAAGCAAAGTAATAGTTTTGTAAAGACTAATTCTGAATAAAAGACGAACAAAATAAAGTCCCAAGAAACTTTGTTTGAATCAAATATATTTTTGTCTTTTGATGCACAGCATCCCTGAACTAATATGCTTTCTAAGTGTTAAAAGGTTCAGTATTTAAAAGTTAGTGTTTTAAGAGGTCTCTCTAATTTGTGAAAATGAAGGAACATTTTCAAATAACCATTCCTTGAATTTGCAGCCAACTACAATATTATTTGTATATAGTACTTGTCCATCTTGAAAGGTCCTCCCCCAGCACATCTTCTCTAATCAGAGATTTATTATTATCAAAATTGCAATTTGCATGTTCTAATGCATTTAAAGTAACTGGTCTTTCATTCTATGAAATTGCTAGTGACATTTCATTATATCAGAATTCACTGCAAAGAAGACTTCATTCTGCATGTAATATATATAAAATAAGCAACCATATAAACATAGATTTCTATATGTGTGAGACTACACAGAGTCAATAACTCTCTTGAACACCATTACAAATTTACCATCTTGCTGTTCACACAAGACTAGATTGCTCTGGGATTTATAATGTGCTACTGGTATTGTGGAGAACGTTGATCAAGAAACCATTTGAGACAGAGTGGCAGTATTGAGAAATATAGCATTACTGAAAAATAAGACTAACATGAAGATGGAAGACCAATACAGCTAGTGCGGTCCCCCGGGGGGCCCCCCCCCGCGGAAGATGAGTTTATAGATATGCAACTTTATTCAGATTGAAAAATGTATTAAGAAGCCTGATACTAGTGCAATATCAAAGGGTGTAAGGATGATCTGAAATGGCATCTGGGTTCAGCCACAGACATCCTATATAATCATGAGCAGGTCACTTAATCTCTTTGTGCCTCAGTTTCCATTCTGTAAAATGGGAATAATAGTTCCCTACTTCACTAATTAGGCTATGTCTACACTTACAAAAGCTAGTTCGAATGAACTAATTGGAAGTAACTTTAGTTAGTTCAAATTAATTTAATTCGAACTAGCATGGCCCCACTAGAATGCTAGTTCGAACTAGCCATATCCATGTAGGGCACTTGCTTAGTTTGAATTAGTCAGTTGCATGAACGTCAATCTGCCGATTAGTTCCAACGAAGCAGTTAGTTCGAACTAATATGGCCACAATTGACTTAATTTGAACTAACTATTTTGAATTAAGGATTAGTTCGAACTAAGCAATCAAATTTATTAGTTCGAATTAAGGAAGCCCTTAATTCGAACTAATGAAAGCTTGGTGTTGCCAAGGCTTAAATTAGTTGGAATTAAGCTTTCTTAATTCGAACTAATTTGCAAGTGTAGACATAGCCTAAGGCATTTTATCCTCTCATTACCCATATGATGTGAGGCCCTCATTTAATCTATTGATGAGGGCATGTAAGTACCTAGACATGTAGATAGCTATGGAAATACTATGAGGTAAATGAAAGGAAATTGGAGATACTACGATTATAGCTCTAAACCAGGAGGAGGATTATCATGAAATATTGTTCATAGCTACTAGAACATTAGCCACACATTGGAGTCCAAACTATAGCATCTGAAAAAATACTATCATGCCTCTGTGAATGGTATATATGACCTAATGTCTAATACAGTAGTGCAAAGTGACTGATGAGTATGAATGCCAGGAACTGACACAGATGTGGGTGTTATGATATCCAACCATGGTGGATGTGGAGTTGCAGCGAAGAGAGAGAGAGAAATTGACACAAACTCAAGATCTCTAAGAATGTGAGCATTTAATTTCTAAGTCGTTTTTTTTTGTTTTTGCCTACATAAGCAATGCTAGTTGTGCTCTTAGCTCTAGATATGTTCTAGCCCATTGCTCTTTGATTTTTTTTCTTTCACTCTTTTCTAATGTACTTTGTTATATTTAAGATCAGTGCCTGAAGTTATGTGCATGGCAAGGGTCCACTGAAAAGATAGGGTACGATCACGTGATTTAAAATCACCATAACACATGTGCACAAGGAGGTGTAGGACTAAGTTAGCACAAGTTATCTTAATTCTAGTGTTTCTTAATCTTAATTGTGCTTGACTTGGCAAACTTGAATAACAGTGGAGTCACCTATTAGGGTGGCACTGCCCTCTTAATGTCTCTCTGAATGGAGCTAGTCTCCTTGTTTCTGTGAGAGGTAGGGAGATTATGAAGACACCAACAGTTCCCCAAACCATGCCCTGGGGTAGAAATAGGTTCCATGGTCTTGATACGTGGGAGAAGGAGGAATCAGAATCTGGAGTGGCCCAGATGGGACTGAGCATAACCTTTCCAGCCTTTTCGGGGCTTTGCTGGGTCCCTATCATGGAGCTGCTTAGCAGTGACTGAATTTTCTGTCACCCCAACTTAACTGTTCTCTGCTTATTAGGACAGTGAAAGGACACATCTCACAAATATTGTTCGAGTGATTCACTTTTGGAGTTTTCTGATTTAGGGTTTGTTCATAAGCCTATTGAAACCAAAGGGGATCTATCCATTGACTTCTGTGGACTTTGAATCAGTTTTTTTAAGTGCTTGATATCCTGTTACCATAATGTTCCCCCTCACCCCCACTATAGAGCAGACTGTTGTTTGAAATCTTTCATTTGTCCCACAGCATAACACTTTACCGTAGTAGGGTACTCCATGACATATACTACTATAACCCTTTGATTTCCATTCTAGGTGAATGAAGATTTGGATCCCTAATATAATATAGGTATAATTTGCAGTTTTGAAAGAAGAAAGAACAGGTAAACTCATCACATGAGTAGAAGGGGGCTTACAATTATGATCAGATATTTGTCTGCTGTGATCTTATCTATTCTATTTCAACACTAATGAGTGGAAGAAATTAAGAAATATCTTGCCCTGAACTGACCGACTAGGTGTACTACTACTCTGCTGAGAAAAAAACAACCCTTAATATCTTTTTGGTGCATTCAAGCAAAACTGTCAGCACACACCAAACAGACTAAATTGCACAAAGGATAATGTTCAGATACAGTATCTATGGCTACATCTACACTGGCAAGTTAGTTCGAATTAAGGAAGCTTAATTTGAACTAACTAAAGCCATGGCTACACTAGGCTTTCATTAGTTCGAATTAAAGGCTTCCTTAATTCGAACTAATAAGTTTGAATAGCCTATTCGAACTAAGGGTTAATTCGAACTAACTAGTTCGAATTAACCAATGTAGCCATGTTAGTTCGAACTAATTGCTTAGTTCGAACTAACCGGCCCATTGAAATCAATGTAAATTGCTAATTCGAACTAAGCAAGTGCCATGAATGGCACTTGCTTAGTTCGAACTAATTTTTTCTAGTTCGAATTAAGTTAATTCGAACGAACTAAAATTAGTTTGAATTAGTTATTTTGAATTAACTAATTTGAACTAATTTTAGTAAGTGTAGACATAGCCTAGTACTAGGGAAAATGTGCCCTATGCTAGAATGTAGACATCTGATGTTGGGCACACAAGTGAAATCCATAGTATTGCTTAGTCAACCCATTTTCTCTTAGAATGATTATTTTAAATGCATTTTGTTCCAAGTCAGATGAAACTATACTGAAGGAATTCTATCAGTGCAGAAATGGCTGAATGAGTTTCACTAAAACATAAGTCTGGTTGTTTTTAGCTGATAAGTAAGAACATACTTGGTGATTAAAATTCTGTGAAATATGTAAAATTACTGGGCACCCAGTGATTGCCATAAATCTGCAGGATCTGGTGCCTGACCACAGACAGAACTTTGGGTGGTGTGGAGCTGTGGTGATGGTTTCTATGGCAGCCTCTTTACTGGCCCATAGTGCAGATCGTGTGATTAGAGAGGGCTGCCATATCAGGCATGTGGCTGGCTAGCTAGCCCAAATTAAAGCAGAGGTCAGGCTAATTTGTTTCACACCAGGGATTTATGTATTTCAGGGCAAGCAGTTTCTGAGCATTTGTTAAGGTACAAGTTGTACATGCCTCTATCACTTCAGTGGAATGTCACCAAGTGGCCTTATGCATGCACTCTTAGCCCTTTATAAAGGATAATGATATGAATCACTAAAAATGTTATTAGGAGTGTCTGTCCATTGTAAATGATGGAAATCACGTTGATCAATACTCATCCATCTCCTAACACATAAAGCACAAGATAGGGCATTAATTGGTGCTTACTACAGACCACTGAATGCCACTTAAGAATAGGATTACTGGTTCTTTAAGCAACTGTCCATAAAGTGTAATGGAAAAAAAGCTGCATTATCTTGGGGGACTTCAATCTGAGTGACACATGCTGGAGGTCTCATGTGGCCTGCTGCTGGAATGCTGTGTCCAGTTCTGGTGCTGAAAAATTGGAGAGAGTTCAGAGAAGAGCCCTGAGAGTGATAAAAGAATTGGAAATCATGCCTTATCTAAAGGAAGATTAAAGTGTGCTTTGATCATAAGTGCCTACCTGGGGAACAGAAATTTGATAAGAGGGCTCTTCAATCTACAGAAAAATATTTAACGAGATTCAATGGCTGTAAGCAAAAGCTAGACAAATTCAGACTCAAACTAAGGTGCAGATTTGTAACAGAGAGGGTACTTAACCATGTAGACAATTTATGATTCTCCATCCCAGGCAATTTTAAAATCAAGATTGGATGTTATTCTAAAAGAGATGCTCTAGATCAAACGGTTTAATTTATGGAAGTGCTCTAGCCTGGCAGGGAGGTTGGAGAAAATCACAGGGGTCCCATCTGGTCTTGTACTCTGTTTTGTGGTGGCCAGCCCACACAGGACTTGAAGGGGTTCAGGGAGAAATGTAGGCCTATTAACTCCACAGGCTGCACCTGCAGAGAGAGCCAGGGAGCAGGAAGTTGATTACAAGCAGGTCCAGTTGTGCAGGAGCAGGCAGGGTCTGTAAAGGCAGGAAGCTGGCAACAGGACTACTGCTGGGAAAGTAGAGGGAGGCAGGTTTGCTGGCTGTGCAGATGTGTATGCTCCAGTCACTCCCTGAGAAGAGGAAGGAGAGTATGGAGCTGGTACATCCAGAGTAAGGAGAGGAACCAGGAATGGTAGGAAGCAATCCACTACCTATGGTTGCTGAACAATGCTTTTGATATACCCATGAAGGTGGAGTGCTGAGTGACTTGGCCAGAGGGCAGAGTCACAAAGAGGAAGCTGCAGGTTCTGGAGTGAGAAAGGGGCTGAAGACCAGAGCAAGAGAGAAAGTGACAGTGTGAAACTGGGAATGGGTGTCCACCTCATAAGCTAATTTTCAGAGGGGCCTGGAGGAGGTGCAATACCACTGGTGAGTGGTGCACCCCATCACATACAGTGTGTGTGTGTGTGTGTGTGTGTGTATGTATATATATATATATATATATATATATATATATATATATATATATATGAAATCATGAATTGCTGGACACCTGTCTGATCCCTTCACAACTTCTGGGTTCCACACAACTACCACTGATCTCTGGTGCCTTTCAATTTTACATCAAGTTTCTCTCATGTGTTCTTTTCCACTTTGGAAGTTCATTGATCTGTAAATCTGATAGACAGCGAGCAGTGTAGTCATAAAGTACATATGTGAAGATCCCTCCTTCTGACACCCATTTAAAAATATTTTACACATGTGATGAATGCAACCACAGTGTTAACCAGAGTGATAGCATTTCACATATTTGCCTCTGTCTTATTTTAAAGGGGAAGTTTAACTTGGGAGAGCCACATTGCTAAATTTTAATAGCAGTGCAGTGATGATACCATATACAAAAACCTTACTATTGAATAATACAGGGCTGTATAGGTCAGAATGAGGCAGAAAAGCCCACACAAGATCAGAAGGGGGAGTAGTAACTCCACAATGTTCACAGAAGGTCTTTTGCCTTAATATGTAACATGCAGATGTGGCTCTGTGGATTTGGTGGGTGAGGTGAAAGGCTACACACTATTCAGTCTTGTATCATCTGCCCTGTGGAAGCTTTTATTTGTGTCTGTGTGTATATGTCTGATTTTTTTTATTATTTTCCTTGTATCCTGGTTTTAGGATCAGCTTTAGTTTCCATTCTGCTCTGCATATTTTCTACAGAAAGGATTGAAAGCAAACATAATGCCATCCGAAATTGCTCTTTATTATTATTATTATTTATTATTTTATTTGCAGGAGTGCTAAGGGCTTCAAGGATGTCAGCCCCAATGGATTATGTGTTGCATGATAAGTAATAAATATAGCTCCCACTCTACGGAACTCACAATCTGTGTTCATGGCTAAGTATTAAAAGGGCAATAAAACAGTAAAAAGAGCATATAGAAAACAGTGGTGTAGCTTTAAGTTGACTTAGGGGACTCCAGAGCTTCCCCACTGCCCTCCCTGCCAGGATGGCTGGCACAGCCACAGCCTGGCATGCCCCCCAAAGGGCAGGGCAAAGCACTGCTCACCCTGACCCTATGCCCTGCCAGGGTCCCTGTCCCCCTTTGTCCCATTGTACCTAGGTACAATGGGGCAAATGCTGAGTCCCCTGGCACTTGGCAAGGGGTGCCCCCCTGCCACCATGGACCTGTCCCAGGTCCACCTAGCCCCTACAAGTCGACCTAGTGTCCAGTATGGACGCTCTAGGTCGATTTTGTAGGGTCCCCTTTCAGTCGACTTAAAATTTAAGTGTGGACATGCTAAGTCGACTTAACAAAGTTGACTTAAAGTCAACTTGTTAAGTCGACTTAGCTAAGTCGACCTAAATTAACAAATGTAGACATAGCCATAGAGAGGTGTCTGATCAGTGGTTTCATATGCAAGAAGAGGATTTTGTTTAATAAGTGAATACTTTTTTCCTCCAAAAATGAAGAATGTGGTATAAATAAGAATGAACAAGCAAAAATAAGGAGCTGGGATTACTTCACTTCCTTTAAGATTTCTAGAGTATAAAGAGAAAATAAGTAAGATATAAAGCCAAAATAATAGCCTACACATCAAAAATCATGGCTTGATTTGTGGAGTGCCAATTTCTCAGTATCTTTGGCTATGTCTACACTTGGCCAAGTAAGTCAACTTTGCTAAGTTGACTTAACAAAATTGACTTTAAGTTGACTTAGCATGTCCACACTCAAAAATTAAGTCGACTTAAAGGGGACCTTGCCAAATCGACTTAGAGCGTCCACATTGGACACCTAAATCGACTTCTAGGGGCTAGGTGGACCTGGGACTGGTCCACGGTGGCAGGGGGGCACCCTTTGCAATGTTCCAGGGGGCTCAGCATTTGCCCCATTGTACCTGCGTACAATGGGGGTTGAGGAGGACAGGGACACTGGCAAGGCATAGGAGCGGGGTGGGCAGGGCTGTGTCCTGCCCTGTGGGGGGGCATGCCAGGCTCTGGCTGTGCCAGTCACCCTGTCAGGGAGGGCAGTGGGGAAGCCCTGGAGCCCTTTAAGTCGACTTAGGGCTAATCTGCATCTACACTGGCTTAAGTCGACTTTATAAAGTTGACTTTAAAGGAGGTTTTATAAAGTCAACTTTAAATTTCCTTAAGTCAATTTAAGCAACAGTTTAAATCGATTTAAGGAAATTATAGTGTAGACGCAGATTAAATTAAGTCGACTTAAGCTTGCTTAAGACGACTTAATTTGTAAGTGTAGATGCACCCTTTGAAATTAAGGCCATTCCATGTTTAAATACCGGTTTGTATTGACATGCTAGAAATACAGATATGGTTGTGAGAAATTAAATTTTGTGTGCTCACAAGCAGAACCAAACAGGTGATGTTACATAGAGTAGGAAAAAGGCTCTAAAGATCAAGAGGCTGGTGCTGTGTGTGCGAGAGAGAGAGAGAGAGAGAGAGAGAGAGAGAGAGAGAGAGAGAGAGCGCTCTAATACTCACCACAGAGATAAACATACACCAGAGGGGATTTAATTGAAGCATAAAAATATTAAAGCTGTAGATAAAATCAATAAATGCACTTTCAACAAAACCTAGATAGTGAGGACCAAGAGGCAAAAAAATGAAAGTTACTCAGGGAAGAAAAATTAATCAGATCTTGGCTAAGAAAGTGCGTATTCACTCAGAGAATGATGAACGTTGGGGTGGCCTACAGGTCAAAGTTACTGATGCAGGGATACAGGGTTGGGGGGGGGGGTGTCATTTTATAAGTAATTAGATGTGGCTCCCCTGGGAGAAAGTGAGGAAACTAACTAAATGGTCTCTTTCTCATTCCAAGTGCTTACTGAATCAGGTAGGCTTGAAGCACTGAGTGTTCTGAAGTAGTTCTGGACTCAGAGTTATATATATTGGCTACATATCATCTCTATAGGATGCCAAATTATCACCTGTCCAAGAAATAATGCAGAGACCCTAAGTTACATGGGTTAAGAATTACAAATTGGTGGTGGACAGAGGCTCCTGGGCTATGTCTACACTTGTGTATTTAAGTCGACTTTAACTAAGTCGACTTAGTGTGTCCACATTGAAAATTAAAGTCGACTTAAAGAGGAACTTACAAAGTCGACCTAGAGCGTCCACATTGGATGTCCTAGGTCAACTTTGTCGGGCTAGGGGGACCTAGGGCAGGTCCACAGGGGAAGGGGGGGGAACCCCTTGCCCAATGCCCGGGGCTGAGCCTTTGCCCCATTGTACCTAGGTACAATAGGACAAAGGGGGACAAGGACCCTGGCAAGCTCCCCCTGGGCCCCCCCCCCCCGGGCTGGGTGGGCTTTGGTGTAGCCCTGGGGTAGCCCTAAGTCGACTTAGGGCTACCCCACGGCTACACTGGCTTAAGTCGACTCTAGGGAGTTGACTTAAGCCTTAGGTCTAGTGGAAAGGAGGTTTATTAAAGTCAAATTAATTTTCATTAAGTCGACTTAAGCAAGCTGCTTAAGTTGACTTAAGAAAACTGTAGTGTAGATGCAGGGTAAATTAAGTCGACTTAAGCAAGCTTAAGTCGATTTAATTTACCAGTGTAGATGCAGCCCTGGAGCTAGAGAATGATGCATTTTCTGCCAGTAAGATTCAAAGATATCAGTAGGCATGGGAATATAAGCTTTCAGTCACTCAATCAGGCTTCCATGATCTGCGGTATAAAATGCCACTGAGAATCTCAGTATAATAAGCACCCTGAGCAGAGCTGTGTGAATTTGTTTCATAGACAGTTCCAAAAAACTGAAAGGGGAGTAGAGAGAAATAATTTCCAGTCACTCTGAAATCAAAACTCTTTGCAATTTGCTGAAAATTGCCATGTCAGGGTCACTCTAGTTTGGATCACACAAAATGTTTAATTTTTAATTTCAGGTTTTTAAAAATCTTTTTAAAAGTAAAAGTAAAGGCAATTTTGAAACTAAAAGCTTGATTTTTGAGACAGCTTAGGCAGCATTCATAAAAATGTGGTGATGGTGCTGTCTCTTTGTTCAATAGCTCAGTGGTTAGGGCACTCATCTGGGATATGGGTCACCGAGGTTGGAATTCCTGCTTCAGAGCAGGGACTTAAGCCCAGGGCTCCCACATACAATATGTGTGCTCTAGCCACTGGGCTACTGACTACAGGGTCACAATAGTTCCTATTCCTCTGCTTAATGAATGATAACCAAGTTCCCTTGTGAATCTAGTTTGAAAAATTGAAATGTTCCATTTTGAAAATGGTAAAATGTTTTTTTTAGACACGTTCATTGTTTTTCCCCTTCCCCTCCAAGTAAAGTAATTAGGCAAAATCAACAAATTCATGAAATGTTTTGTTAAACATGAATCTATATTTTTTTTGGGGAGTGGGGAAGGGAAGAATCTGAGCTGAAAACTTTTGCCCATCTCTAATCCTGAATACATGCTTAACAAGATGAACAGTGATTCTTCATGGAATTATGTCCAGGCTACTGTGGTTTGGCCTCAAACATGAAATTCTCAAAAGCACAATCATAAGTGTGTAAAGAACATGCAGTGACATTTTAGTCCAAGACAAGAAACAGTTATATACTTGTATATGAAGCCAAATGTTCACTGTTCTGCTGTGGCCTAAGAAGGGCCCCTCAGAAAAGCTTTTGTTTTAACTTTGGGGGTGTCTAACATAAATTTTACAAGCGACCTGTCAACCGATAAATTGAAACAGCTACAGCTGCTGCTAAGCTGTCTTGAATTTACAAGGAGATGGATGAAGATCAAACAGTTCAGGTTTAGCTTGGCTAATTAAGCATTCAAAAGTCTGAATAATTATGTAAATTTCTCTGAATTATCTGAAGTTTGCAGTCTAGCCTCACTACTATAATACCCTTCCCCAGAACTGGCTTTTGTTCTTCCTACCCAAACAATTTTCTCTTTCATATGTCCTTCCACGAATAGACTGTCTCTCATCTTACTTTGCCTTGCCTTCTGGAGTAATGATATGTCTGAGGGCCTTTTGCTTTTCCACTGCATTTTCATGGTGTTGGGGGCCAGCTCTTTATATGGGATGGGTGAGAGGGTGGATTAGGCATGGAGGCTGCCTGTTGGAGGCCTCAGGGTCCTGCCACATCCTGTTCCAGAGAGGAACAGAAGAGAAGTCTTCCCTATAGCCTTGATTGGCCTCAGGGGAGGCAGCTAATTAGAGAACTGGAGGAGTGGCCAGTCAGGGGCCTGGAGAGCCATATAGGAGCAACAAAGCCAGTCAATCAGTTTCCTGGTGCTGGGAGAGAGAGGAGTGGGTTCCTGA
Organism: Pelusios castaneus; assembly: GCA_007922175.1. Lineage (NCBI taxonomy): Eukaryota > Metazoa > Chordata > Testudines > Pelomedusidae > Pelusios > Pelusios castaneus. The sequence goes on from ML685776.1 coordinate 11,000,107, forward strand.
AACAGAAGCAGGACCATGGACAGCTCAGTGTGGACAGGGACCCAGAAGAGCTAAGAAGGAGCTTCTGGCTGGCTGTTGGTTCTGAACAAAAACTGAACCCAGAGAGGGCTGCCGAAACAGACTGTCTTCAGGAAGGAAGTCAGGGCAGTAGAGCCCTGTACCAGGGCTGGGAGAAGATAGTCTGCATCGCCTTTTGTTGTTGGGTTTGTTCTGTTCCATCTACAGATAGTGAGAAAGCCTCAGCCAGGAGACTGTCACGGTAGAACTGCCAAATAAATCAATGATCAAAGGGGAGGGAGGCACTTGTGAGAGGCAAGTATCACTGTTTGTTCCTCAACTTAGGATACCTTCAATTTCAGGGGGGAAGCTGATCTGTTGGCTTGCCATCTAGCACATGATACCCAGGAAAGATTATTGTAGTCCTCTGTTGCTGCAGTTGCTATTCCTTCAGCACTATACGGGGTGAATTAAAAATTATTTTAGTTCCAGAGTATATTTAACAAACTGTAGTAAGAGCAGTACGATATGAAAGAGTATTCTGGCCCAGACTGCTACAAGTCGGGGGCCAGTAACAAGCCTGTCTTTAGAAAGAGAGGATATTGGGTTTTGGAGAAAGTCTCCTATCAAGTCTTATAAGAGAAAAGGAGCAGGTCACAGTATTCCATTCCACAGAGATTAGGTCAGACATTCCCTTGGAGGTGTTAGGTATACACAACTCCACTAAAGACTATTTAAAGTAACTTGGAAAGAGAGACTAAGTCTATAAGAGAAAAGGTTTGAAAAATGTTTTGGCAATGCTATTGTTTTTGGTATCTTGATGTCTGAAATGGCTTTTATTTGTCACCCTCTTTTCATGTTAAACTAGTTTCCATAGTCTCAAATTCTGTTCACTTTTAATACATTTTATTTTTTTTAAATAAAAGTGGATAAAAGTTCCTTAGTTGGGAGCCAGGCAGTCTTATTTATGAAAATGGATAAAAATTCACTCATCTCTAATTTGGTAAAATAAAATGCAAAGGTTTTCTATTACCAATCATGCCTTCAACCCTTTGGTGCCAGTCAGTCTGGATCTTCCATTGTTGCCACAAATTACTGTAACCCCTGCAAGAATATTCATCAGGAAGTGATGTATTAAAAGGTTCATTAGAGATGTAGCGGATAATGGATACATACTAATGTGCAAGAAGCCTAAGTGCTGTTTCCTAACTGTTCTTTGCTTAGAAATATTTCTTTAAAACATACCCATTCCATTGCACCAAGTTACTGCAGGTCACATTTCAGGGATAACTGTTTGTACAGGTACAAAACTTATGCAAAGCACCCTATGTGAAAAGGCAAGTGTCTACTAAATCTTTAAAAAAGATGAGGCAAGCAAGTAATTAACTGCTGCTAACAAATTTTCTTGCTAACGAAGAAATCTTGGTATTCTTTACTTGTATCTCTCATTTTAAAATATTTTATTCTTTAAAAAAAAGGACAAAAATCTGATCAGTGTATATATCAGATGTACTGCTGCAAAGAAACATAACAGTAATACCTTAGTCTTTGAGTAAGAATATAAAAAGCCTTTGAACATTTCCAGAGATTGAATGAAGGAATCATTTTTCTTTGACTGTTACAGAAAAGAATTGATACTGAGTTACAGCTCAGGAAATCTTTTTATTTGACTTTGAATTGGTTTTTGCTATGTCTTAATCTCAGGATCTGGAATTTTCTGGGAATAAAATGTTATTTACAGTAAATTGGAGCTGAGCATTAAAGGAAGGCTTCTTGACTTTCACATGTCGGGGTAACTTGCCAACAGAATGAGGACTGTTGGGTTTGCAACATAGTTACTTTCCATACTTAAAAACAGATTTATGAAAAGTGGCCTCCCTTTTGCACTTGCAGATAACTAAGGGTGCACGTTTTTTGTTAGCACAGTTGATTGTGAAATAAAACTCCATCTCTGATGTCTTAATTACAGTCACAAATCAGACATCAAAAGACAAAATCAGCCCCTGCAATCAATTGTGTCCAAATACTGCACACACTTATTTGTAGGTGCAAAATGGCAGGTTAGGAGGGGTTTCTTAAAAAAATAAGACTTTGATATCTACAGATACTTGCAGTGGGGAGATTATTACAATTTACCCTGGTAAATTTCAGCAAATAGTATTGCTTCTGGATTAAGGTAAAAATTAAAATAAGACATTTGTCCACTTTAAAATGCTTCTGCCATTGGCCTTGGAACCTGTTGCATTATCTTGTGTCCAGAGATAGCTTCTGGCCCCACAGGTTGAGACTCCAAACACTGATTTATTTACGGTGCCTTTCCCTGAAGCATCTGAATGCTGGTGGAAAACTTGCTGATTCCCAGGTTTGGGAATGACCATACACACAAGATGTGCTTGGTGGTCATTCCATCATTACAACATTATTCTATCTGATAAACCTATTTTAATTAATCAGACATCCAAATCTGTTTATATTGGAAGCAATATCTAATGTAAAATTAATAAACTAAAGCTATGACTCCTTGTGGACACATACTTGCACTAGTTCTTAGTGGGTATATATCCACAGCCAGAAACCAGTAAGCATGTACTCAACCTGGCTCATCTGTGCCTGTTTCTGCTACATGTGCTACTGTGGCTACTCTTATTTATATTTGCTTTAGCTTTATGAGAGCCAGCACGCATATGTGTACATCAGCAGGGTAATCACACCCCTAGCTTATTGCGTACATGTCAAGCTAAACCTGGGTAAGGCTAAAGAGATGCTAGTAAGAAGGGGAAAATCACCTGAATTAGCTATTACACTGATTTCCCCTCCCTTCAGAAAGCACCTGCCCTTTTTATCCCAACTCTCCATCAAAATGCTCTGAAGCCATGAGGTCCTGTTGGACTCATCAACAAGTCTATATGGCTATGTCTATACTAGAAAAGTTGTCAACTTTAATAAGGTTGACTTTAAGTCGAATTAAAGTCAACCTTATTAAAGTCAGCTTAACAAAAGTTGGCACTTTAAGTTGACTTAGCCCACTTTGTTAAGTCGACCTAACTGCCCTTATGTTGACTTAACAAAATGGACTTATGCATCCACACTGGGCTTAGGTCGACCTAAGGAAGGGTTAGGTTGACCTAAGGAAGGGTTAGGTCGGCCTAATTAATGGTAGTTATAAAGTTGACTTAAGCTTTCATTAAGTCGACTTAAGGAATTTCTTAAGTTGACTTAATGAAAGCTTAGTCTGGACATGGCTTAATTTAAGTCAACTTAAGCCTCCTTAAATCGACTTAAATTGCCAGTGTAGACATAGCCTATATGACCAACAGAGACAATGGCAAGAAATACCTTCTGAACATCTTTAGCAAGATGGGAGACTTCATTTTCTTTTACTGGATGAAGTGGTCACAGTGATCCAATCTCAACTGAATTACTGTAACTCAGTATTGGGGGACGAAGATGGTGGTAGGGCTACTCAATAATTTTCTATCTAACTTTTTTGATGAAATTTTCCCCCTCAAATTGTTTGCTTTCTTTTCAATTATCTATTTTTTTTAAATCAGAAAATCAAAAACTTGAAAACTAAGATAACCCATTTTGTAGGGAGGACACTGCAAAAGAATGTTAGAAGAATCTCATTTATTGTCATAGTTTCATATCTTCCTGACTTTTTAAGGATTTTAGCGATAGGGTCAGAATCAGCCCTATAAGGATGCTGCCTTAGCTTAGTAAAAGTGGTTACTTTCTAAGTTTAAAACAATACAATAGAGAAGAACCAGCTTTCTGTTTCCTGGGCTGTGAATTGAAATGACAGCTAAATAAGTGCAGGTATGGAGAAAATCAAGAATTTGAATGACATGGGCAGTTGTCTGTGTGCTTAACACATTGCACTGAATAATAGAACTACCTTCCATGCCCCACAGTTCAACTGAAGCATAGTGGGAACACGTTGTGCAGAAATAGTAATTCATTGTATGTCCTTCATTCCCATCCCTAATCTTATACATGATTTTGGCTAATAGTTGAAAATGCTCATTGATATACAATTAATCCATTACTATTTTCCAAATGAGTCTTTTTTGATAATTCTTTTTAATTCCCCACTCCAACCCTTGTGTTCTCCAGACAGTTCAGCTCTGTGGGCCCCAGCAGTTACAGTGGTGTTTGTATAGTCCAGCTTAGAATAGCCATCTCCTGTCATAAGGATACCAAGGAAGGAGGAAAGGTGTGATAAACTGAGAGGTTCATCTTCTCAGCTCCACAGATCTTGATTGCTATTCTGTTTTTTAGGCCCCCTAATTGTCTAGCATGAAATTCTGCCTTGCTACACTCTTTGGATGGGAACTGCACTCTGATTCAAGGATCCAACTCCCCAACTGCCTTCTTGCCTAGTTCTCTAGAACAGTGCCATTTAATTCCCTTTCATCACAAAAATGCAGAGCAAGCGGCAGTTGCAGGCAGGGTGGGAGAAATGAAAAGCAAAATGCCTGGTACTTGGCTGTCACAAAACAATGAATTCTGCAGCAAAAATGCTACGATTTGAAAATCTTGGCACTGTATCAGATTCGACTGACATATAATCATATGGCCCTGAGTGAGATGATGGAGGCAGTTCAGAGCTCACAAGCTCAGTATGGACTCGGACGTATACTGGCTTACATTCAGTTCATATTTCCTAGGGATAGAAACTTAATTTTATTTTAAATAAAATCAGATTCTGGAGCAAAATTCTACTTCAAACTCTTTGGTCCTGGAACATGTGGGTAACACACAGTTACCTTGCCTTGCTTTGAGCTTTTTATTTGTTGGAACAAGGGGGAAAAAACCCTTTTCCATCTGTCTTTTTCCACAAGCCTTCCTAAGGTTACACTTTATTGGTATCCTATGTGAAGTTGGCAATAGGGAGAGGATCAAATTTAGTAGGAGAAATGGATGAAGAGGCTAGATTATTGCCTATTGAAGAGCCTAAATCAGATACAGCTCAAACTCACTGCCACAAATTAGAAATCCACTTTAATGTGGGAGAACAGAGAAGACTGAGCTACATCAGCATCCAACCAAGGAAGCAAATATTAATGCTTTTAATGCACTAAAATGTATAGTGCCTGGGGAGGTAATCCCATAGACACTAAACTAATCTGGATATTTGAGGCTGTGCATGGATTGCCTAGACTTGACAATAGTGGATGAATGTGTTTTAAGATTAGGAACTGCATCCTTGCTTACTGGGAATATCCAGTAGACCCAAAAGCTCTGGAGATCTCAGAGCAATTAACTGAGTAGGAGTGTGATTATTTAATTCAAACAAAAACCAGTATGAGCTATTAGTAAAAGATTATAGGTTATGAATAGAAAGATTGGGGAAAGGGAGAGGGGGAAATCAACTAAAAAGAATCCAAGTGGAAAAGATAAAAGGTTACTGTAGAAATTTTTATGTTTCAGTTTGTGTGGAAATAAAATGACCTTTTTATTACTGCTGTTGTAAGGGAGACAATATCACTGGCCTATTTCAGCCTGTGAAGGTGGTGACTTCCTTCATGTTCATTAGATCAGAGATTTCCTGTGTAAACTGAAGATTGCTGTTGTCACCTTGCTACTGACCTCTGTAGAAGTACAACCAGATGATGATGCACATGCTATAAATGGGGATTCATTTGGACATTTGTTTGTAGTTTTGACTGATCCTTCTGAGTAAATTGAGGAACACAAATAGTGGTCACTAGAACTCCAGATTGGTCTGTTAAGGAATACTCCTCCTGAATATTCCTTTATAAAACCACACCTAATGACTATCAAATAATAGCAGCATTCATCCAAATCCGGTAGAGAATACAGTGTGGATTGTCAAATAGAGCTTAAAAACAGAAGGAAGATTTGAACAGTTTAATGGGACTTTGGCTTCCTTATGTAACAAACTAAACAGGCTTGAGGGAGATTAATAGGCATCAGAGTTCCTAGAACTGGCTCTAATCAAAAGTGAAGAGATCTCAATTGCTTTTTTACTGCAGCATGACAAAATTTTGGAAATGCTAGCTATTCTGTGAATGCAAGTGTTTGCCATTTAACATATGATAATATATCTTCAAGTAGCTTTTTGGTTGTGTATCTTATTTAAACATAAGTTAAATATTTGTAAGCTGCCAAAATGGTTTTATTCCTAAATAATATAGAGACAAGAATAGGACGGTAGTGATGACTGTTACGCGTCCAAGCAATCAGTTCCATTAATTGCACTTGAATTGCAAAGGACTGTTTTTTTCCCCCAAAGGATATAGAAGAGGGGTGTCAAACATATGGCCCTTGAACCTCTTCCATCTGGCCCATGACTGCGCTCCGTGGGAATCTGTATTTTTCATAAGCTACCAAAATACTTTTACAGTGCTGAGTTAGCTCTTTTAACACAGTATATTTGAGATACAGGGCCAGTAAAATATTGCACAGATCAAACTGCTTATTTTGTTACCATTTTTGTATTTTGTCATTTCACTGAGAAGTCTACAAAATACATTATTTCTCAATAAGAATACATTAATGCTTTTTGAATACCTAGGATATTCTATATTTTACCTAAAGTTGCAACATAAACATAAACACAAAGTTCTGTACTCTGTTAAATGCTCCAGTATGAGCTGCTATAAGTATTAATGGTAATTACTTGTGCATATCAATGAAAGAAACGGTTCATATATTTGACTTATTTGATTTTTGTGCAGCAGAACAGAGTCGTGACTAGATGAGGAAAAATCTGGTGCATTTAAATAATTTTATAGCATATTTATGTGCAGCTTTTTTCCCCATGTGGGAATTTTATTTAATCATGAACATGGGAATGCCTTATTAGCAACAGCATCAAATTCCAAACTACAGTTTGCACAAGTTCAGTATTAATTTAAAAATGTTTTAGTGTGAAAATATCTGCAGTTTGTTTGGACCAGGAGCACAGGATCATTTAAAGTCAGCTTTCAGATATCCTCCTGAAGCATTAGTTGTCAGGTATGATTTATTTAAGGCAATGAAGTTAGATTACTGAGTTGAACAATAACTGTTTGGATTCCAACCAAGCATTCAGAGAGAGTGACTGCATCTAATGAGTGTAGATAACTCACAGAGATGAATAATCCAAAAGTCTTGGGATGAAATTGAAATAGTTAAAAAAACAAATATACAAACCTCCTTGCCTACTTTATTTTGTGAGTTATGAGCAATGAACCTTATGAAGTTCCTAAAAGCTTCCTTTGAAATAATGTATCAGGAAGATAGGAAGTCATATTACTGGCTGAAGCTTGTACAAAATATTGAAATGTGATCAGTAATTGATTTGATCAGCTTCTAAATACTCTGCTTTCTAGTTTCCTATTCACCTCGAATGGTTACTTGTGTCTGAGTGCCAGTTGCACTATTTGCAGGGTTGTTGAAGTGACTTTGAAGAAGTATTTTATTACAACTGTATGACTATTCAATCTGAAGAGGAGCCATTTATATATTACTGATTCTGCTTTTTCATTTTACATAGTGTGTTTGTCTTGGACTGTATTGATATTGTTTCAGTTCAGGACAGACGTGAACAGAATATTAATGGAAACTTGTCCTCTGTGTTGAAAAGTAATAAACTTTATATATTTTACTAAAATCCATTGCGTATATGAATTTTCCCAACAAATGTGAGCCTGAAACTACAAATACTTATGGACCTCACTAATTCTTCTGTTGTATGGCACTGCAGTCCCATTTATTTCAGTAGGGCTATTTGCATGGATTAAGTCACTTGTGTATAAATGCAGGACCAGGTCCTATGATTGCTTATTCATTGGTTTGAGTGAAATGTTGCACACTTGGGTACTCTTGTACATTTGACAGAGTTGTTCTCAAACTGTTATGCTAGTGAGAGGTGCTGATTTCAGCAATTATTTCTAGATGAAGATTTAATTGGATACTGTTTGATGTAGGATCAACCCTTTAAAGGGGAGCACTATTTAAAAAATTGAGATAGAGTGAGTGAATGTAAAACTTCAAAGTTTGTTCACTTTAAAATGAAGGATTGAAGCGCATTACAAATATATGTTCTGGTGTGCTTTCTGTTGCAGAAAGCATGGGTAACCCCGTCATTAACTTTAGTTGCCTATCGTATCTGACTCTAGGTTGTTCTACTGTCATTGGCTCAAATGTTTAATAGCGTTTGCTAATTTTGAGTGCTCAGCTTGAGGCCTGGTGTTGCATTAGTGCTACGCCTCTATTGACTTCCCCTGGAATTGAGAGTGAGTATCCAGCATCTCTGCAAAACCAAAATTAATAGTTCAGCAGGTTTTTGTTAATGAGGACCTTTCCCCATATCTTGACTTTTGTTGTTGTTTCTAATCTAATTTTTCAGTGTACCAGTATCTAAGTTTTCAATTTACTGGTAGTACATGCTCTTGAGACTTCAGTGTTGCTATCTGGTATGTTGTGGTGTCTAGTTTGTTCATAGAAGATTAGGGTTGGAAGGGACTTCAGGGGTCATCTAGTTCAACCCCCTGCTCAAAGCAGGACCAACCCCTACTAAATCATCCCGATGAGGGCTCTGTCAAACCATACTTTAAAAACCTCTAAGGATGGAGAGTCTACCACTTCCCTAGGCACCACATTCCAGTGCTTTACCACCCTCCTAGTGAAAATGATTTTTTTCCTATTATCCTACCTAGTTCTCCGCCACTGCAGCTTGAGACTATTGCTCCTAGTTTTGTTATCTACAACAACTGAAAGCAATCTACTTCCAGCTTCCTTGGAACCACTTTTCAGGTAGTTAAAGGCTGCTATCAAATCCCACTCTCTCTTCTCTTCTGCAGGCTAAATAAGCTTTGTTACCTTAGCCTCTTTTAATAAATCATGTGCTCCAGCCCCTTAATCATTTTTGTTACCCTCCACTGGCCTCTTTCCAATTTGTCCACATCTTTTCTGTAGTGGGTGGCCCAAAACTGGACACAGTACTCGAAATTAGGCCTCACCAGTGCTGAATAGAGGGGAATAATTGCTTCTCTTGATCTACTGGCAGAGCTCCTACTAACCCAGCCCAATATGTCATTAGCCTTCTTGGGAATAAGGGCACACTGTTGACTCATATCCACCTTCTTGTCCACTGTAAAGCTCAGGTCCTTTTCTGCCAAACTGTAGCCTAGCCAGTTGATCCCCAGTCTCTAGCAATGCATGGGATTATTCCATTCTAAGGGCAGGACTCTGCACTTGTCCTTGTTGAACCTTATTAGGTTTCTTTTTGCCCAATCTTCCAATTTGTCTAGGTCACTCTTTATCCCATCCTTGCCCTCCAGTGTATCTACCACTGTCCTCAGCTTAGTATCATCTGCAAACTTGCTGAGGGTGCAATCCAGTGATGTTACAACAGTGCAGCTTCTTAGTAGCTTATCACTGCTGTATCTGGTATGGAATGCCACACTCTCATCTTGGAGTACCTTCTGAGTTACTATTGCTGGTATTTCAAAATTGCTTTCTGCTATGACTTTATTAATTGATTCAGTTCATGTAAGGATATTAACAGTTTATCAGGTAAGTGTTGTATTAGCTCCAAGTACATTATATTTTTATTCCAGTAACTTATTTTGTATTGCAGATCTCTTCCTCCCCTCCCCCCAGAAATTGCATTTTGGAAGTAATACATAGCTGGAGCACCATGCTTCCAGTAGTATTCCTCTAAGTGCTGTACAAAGAAGGTAAGCATCATTGTCCCCATTTTAAATAGGGGAAACTGAGGCAAACAGAAATGATGCGATTTGCCTAAAGCCAATGGCCAGGACAGTAGTAAAGCCCAGCTTTTCTGAGTCCAGGTCTAGAGCACTGGTCACAGTGGTCATGACCTTAGAGCCTTATTAAAGTGAGTGAGTTCCTTCCCATTTCCTGGGCATGGCAGGGAATGGGTACTGAGAGTACAGGAGAAACATGCTCTCTGCTCTCAATTCAGGTGCTTCAATTTGAATCTAGCGTGCACCACAGCAGCCCAACTGCTTTTACAGGGAGAATTCTGCACAGCCCTGGGCTGCATTGTGCTCAGTGGAGATGGAATATTTGGGGAATTTAGATGCTAAAATCTAAGAAGTCTCTACTGAGCATGTGTGAACTTCAATTATTCAGTGTGTTAGAAGTTGGCTAAATTTGCCCAGTGCTTTTCCAAAGGGATACCAAAAACCACAATCCTGACACAAAGGCCCCTCTCTGCCAAATTCCAAGATGCTGCTCCAAAGTTGGGGGCACCAGAGCAGGTCAAAGATAGGAGTGCCATCATTCTTTAACATGGGACATAGAAAGCATTTTCCTCTAGCCTTGTTCTCAGAAATGGCTGAACTGACTTGATTGAAATTTACTAACAGCTATAATAATATAAATCAGGTGGAGGCAGACAACCCCAACAGTCAAAGTCTGGCAAAGTTATAAACAGAAAAGAGTCTTATAAAGAAGTGCTAACAGATCAGTTTATATAACAATAATAGAATAATATTATCTCAAAACAGAGCATGAGGGAAAGTAAAAGCTTCTGAGTGGGGGACACTTATTCTTTTGCTTTGGTTTCCATGGAAAGGCCACTGGTAGTTCTAACTGTTTGCTTGGACTGAAAGGCTCTGGCAGGGGAGGGACCACAAAGCCTCTCGCTATTGAGAATGGCAAGTGACTGGGAGGTGAGAAGGGAGGCTACAGATGGGGGACACAATGCACATCTAGGGCTTAAGTCTCAGTGTAAGGATTTGCCTGCACTGTGATAAAATGTGGACTGAGAGGGTGGAGACTGCAGAGCGCACCAAAGTGCTGTGCTCTAATTGCCCTCTGTGGATGCTGCTGGCACGACCTAATGCAAACAAAAACTTTTAGTGTGGTCCTTTTTCCAACAGGATTATGTTAATGTAAAATAGGTACCTTTTCATTCATACCAGCAGCATCTACAAGGTGCTATTAGAATGCAGTGTTTTCTGTAAGTCACACCCCTATAGTCTGCACTGTGGCACAGTGTAGCTATAACTTAAATATGTTAAAATTCACTTACCGTATATGCTTGCTTATTAGCCGATCCATGTATAAGCTGACCCTCGTTTTTAAACCCTAAAAACCAGAAAACCCACCACCCGTGCATAAGCCCCCCGCGGCCCCTTCCACGATTCTCTGGCCGCCCCCGCGGCCCCTTCTACGATCCTCTGCCCGCCCCCGCGGCTCCTTCCCCAAGCTTCTGCCCGCCCCCGCGGCCCCTTCCTGACTCCTCTGCCCACCCCCCGTGGCCTCTTCCTGGCTCCTCTGCCCGCCCCTGCAGTCCCTTTCCAGGCCCCCTTACCTGGCCGGAGGCCCAGAGCTGCAACGGTGGCTGGCAGAACTGCTCCTGGGCCAGGCCCCTTCTGCCTTGGGCACGTCTGTTTGAGCATGCTCAGAGCAGGAGGTTTGAAACTCCCCAGCCTGGCTGCAGCAGGACAGGGCTGAACAAGTGTTCCGCCCGAATCTGTTGTTTTGCTGGGCCCCTGTGCGGAACGTACCGGAACGCAGTGTTCCACCCCGGTTTTGGCTGTGATCCGCAGATTAGCCGAACCCAACTTTTCTGGCATATTTTGGACCCTAAAATTCTCGGCTTATACGCGAGCATATATGGTATGTTAAATATGTTATAATATTACACCTTTTAGCTCAGACTGTTGATCAGTCAGGGTACAAAGTTGTTAGGTATTTCAGATCTTGCTGCGCCTTCAGCTCTCAGTGATATGCTAAACTGAGTGTTTTCCAAGTGGGACATGTTAGAATTTTCTTCAGTTTTTATTGTTTGATATATCAGAGTGGGAATTCCCCAAGGCCCTGTCCTATAAACTTCTTTTGGGGAATTTGAGTCTTGACCCTAACAGAAGGATATTAGCATATCAGTGAGCATGCTAATGTTGGCATTATTCTGAAACTGCATTTTTATTTTCTTTTGTTTTTGTTTATTTGGAGGAAACTAAACCACCATGAACAACAACCTCTCCCCTCCCCCCCCCCCCCCCGCAGCCCCAATTTCAACGAGAGTCCTGTGGCACTTTAAAGACTAATGCGTTTCTTTGGGCATTAGCTTTCATGGATGCATCTGACGAAGTGGGTTGGAGCCCACAAAAGCTTATGCCCGAAGAAATTTGTTAGTCTTTAAGGTGCTACAAGACCCTCGTTGTTTTCGTTGTACACAGACTAACACAGCTACCCCTCTGGAAATTAGCAACAATCTCAAACTTTACCAGCTATTAGTTAGAAGGTATTATCAAACTTTTATGGTGTGTGGATGTTTGCATGATTAAACTCTTATAAGGTTACTTTGCTGAATGTATGGTGCAGGAAGATTATGAAGCAGAGAGGTTGAAGCAAATTAATGTAAAATTTACTTCCTCTTTCACAAATTAATCATGAACCAAAATTTCTTGCAGATGTGGGGTTATAAGATTATTCTGGGGACTTTTTAAAAATAAAGCACATTCCTAAAAGTGAGATGTGAAAAGAATGCCATGTTTTGAAAAGGGCAGCATGTTGGTGGAATGAGCTCGCAGTTGCGCTAGCAGGCTTGGCAACACAAAAGAGCCATTTAAAAAAAATTCCTTCAATAACCAAGTGTTTTGAGAGCCTCAGTGAGGGTAGCCTCTTGGTAAGAGGTGGGGGAGCTGGGCCAGAGCACCTGCTGCAGGGTCCCTTGGTGGGGAGAGGAGGAGCCTGGAACCCGGAGAAGGCCCTCCACAGGGTTCCCTGGTGATGAGGAGGGGAGGGGGACACCTGAGCCTGGAGCTGAAGGGGGAAGCTAAAGAGAGAGCCGCATGCAGCTCCGCAGCTGTAGGTGGCAGACCCCTGGGGGTTCTATAAGGGGTTATTTCTTTGGAGCAGGATCACTGCACATCTGTTTTGGTGCTATTGAAGCCAAAATGGATTCATTTTTCTGTTCTGTTGAATGCTGAATTCTCTGTAGGTGATGGAGTAAATTTTCAGCACAGGTGCATAGGGAATTAAGCATGTAGCTATGGGTTTCCATTAATAATAAAAGGAGCTGCATGCCTAATTCTCCATGCACCATGCTGATATGTATTCTTCTGTCTTTAATTCCTTAGGAAATTGAGAAGTCATTGCTGTGCAGTCTAGGGGTGAAATATACTAGATGGCTGATCTTTCTTCATTTCCCCTCCACCCCCAGTGGCAAGAATATTTGTCAGCATTTAAAAGTAAATGATATAGCTTGCCTTCCTAACGAAAGAATGTATATTAAAGAACAGGCACCACATATCTAAATCAATTGCTTTGATGCTTTTCCTCACTGACTGAGTCAATCTTAGTTTAGTCAAGATTGTTATAATCTTTATGGAGCATGGATTAATGTTCTGACACTCCCAGAATTATTTGGATTGGAATCAACATCCAGTTCAGGTCTTCTACTCGAGCATCACCTTGCATTTGATCAAGCTTGATTTAAATATTTATATACATCTCTAATCCAGTCTTGGCTATTTCCTATAGTGACAATTTCACAACCTTTCTTAGGAGCCGGTTACAGTACCTAATTATTCCCACATAGTTGTATTGTTGCCCTTCATACAGTATTTAATCAGGAATTTGTTCTGTCGTCATTGACTAATGAGAATAATTTCTTTTTCCTTTATGTAGCTCTAGCTATCCTGTCTTCTATCAGTTTTCTTCTGTAGACATAAGGTGTCCATTCTTCATAGATCTTATTTTCTAAATCTTTTATTTAGAAAGATTATTTATTGTGTGTTTGGTTTCCTCTGAATTCTCCAATTTTCCCCACTGCATATTTGTTTAAAAGATGAACTGCAACACATTGAATTCAATGCTCCATCTGAGGTCTATCCAGCACAGAGTTCAATAATTAGCTAATTTGTTTTACACGTGTGATCTTTCTAGAGCTTTATCCCACTTGTAGCATTTACCATTTTTTGCAAAACAATAGTATTGTTTGCACTCATTTAATTTTTAATCCATAATTTTCCTCCCATCTTTTTGAGATGCTACTGCCTATCCTGCATTTCCATTCTGCCTGTGCTTTCGATTATTGCTTCCTACATGGATCATCTTATGTTTCTCTTTTTCAAATCTTATTTTATTGGTCTTATTACATTTCTCCATTGTATTACTTTAACTTAATACTGTCTTCCAAAGTATTTGCTGTCCCTCCCATCTTCAAATGTATCATCCACGGATGTGATTATTAGCTGCTTGTGCAATCTACAGCATTATTAATGAAAATATGGAGTTGTAGACCCTGTGTAACTCCTGCCAACACTACTTTTCAGTGTAATCCTGTTTAATTTTGTACCTTATGTATTTATATGGCATCAAAAAGTGTATAGAACTTTAGACAGGGAAGGACAAGCCCCTATCCCAAAAGTTCTTATAATCTAGTTGGCTGTTTGATACATTTTTGTCATTTCATTATGAGAGTATCCTTGTGGAGACATATCAAATACCAAAGTTTCTGTCTGGGTCTAGAGTAGAAATAGGTTGAATACAATGGAGAAGCAATGCTGTGGTAGGCAGACTGGATGAGGCTACAGATACATGAATTACTTTCACAGCTGCCCACATTTCAGTTTTCTCTTTAGTTTGCTGTGCTTAGACGTGGTGGTGGTGGCTTAGTGCTAATGATGGATTCTGTTTTCTCCATCATGAAGTGTCTGATCATCTCTTCTTACAATAAAAACTGTGGAAAGAAATCTCTCAGGATTATTTTAATTGTCCTATCCTGGTCATCTTATTAGGGGAATGTTGTGTGGGGAAGAGGCACACGCCAAAACCTGTCAGAACTAGAGGACGTAAGTAGAGTCTTGCAAATCTACAGATATCCACTTTATATTAGTGGACCATTTTTGTGGATCATGGATTGGATGCAGATGCAAACTTTGTATCCACGTAGATGTAAGGAATGCAGACTCACACAAAGAGTGAAGTCCTGGCCCTATTGACCTCAATGAGATCCCAGCGGCATTGACTTCAATGGGACCTGTGTCTCTGTAGGTGGAGATTTTCAAAAGCACAAAGGAGAATAAGGTGCCTAAACACCATTAAAAGGTAATGAGAACTAGGCATTGAACTCCCCTTTGTGCCTTTGGAAACTTCCTGCCCAGTCCTCTCAGTGCACTCTCCCTCCCATTTTGTCTCCTTGGCAATATCATTTCTTTGGAGCCCATGCTCACAAGGATTCCCTCTGGCTATGGTGGTCACTAGGGCTATGTCTACACTTGTTAAGTTAAGTCAACTCTGTTAAGTTGACTTAACAAGGTTCACTTTGTCAACTTTGTTAAGATGACTTAACAGAGCATCTACACTTAAAGTTGACTTAAGTCGACCTTGTTAAGTCGACTTAACAGAGCCTGTAGTGTAGACATACCCATCTACACTGGCTTTAAGTTGACTTAATAAGGTCAACTTAAGCCTTAAGTCGACCTTCAGAAGTGGTGTTATTAAGTCAACTTAAGGAAGTGCTTAAGTCAACTTAACAAGTGCCCAAGGTGGATGCAGAGTTCTGTAGGTCGACTTAAGCGTCCTTAGGTCAATCTAAGGTGCCAGTGCAGATATACCCAAGGATCCCAGGAAGGGGAGGGCTTAAAAGTGAGGTGCTTGAAAAAGTTGTATTATGTTTTCCTGGGGAAGGGTGTAGATCTAAAGAAGGTACAAAGTGTTTTCTTTTCCTCCTAACCCCACACCCACATAACTTTCCTAGCCTGCATCTACTGTGGTTTGTATCGCAAAGGCTGTCCAGGCTGAGGGTGAGTGGAGACATGGAGCGGGTTGAACTCACTTTCTTCAGGGAAAGTAAGAGTGTATGGGGATGAGAGGGGGGAAATAATTTGCATGTTATTTTGAGATGACTGAAGTTTGTGGGCTAAATTATGCTGAGGTAGAAGAAAAATCTGTGGTCTTTCTTTCTTTCTTTCTTTCTTTCTTTCTTTCTTTCTTTCTTTCTTTCTTTCTTTCAAGTGTGGGCTATTCAAATACCTGGAACACTTCAATGTTATTTGCAGGATCCACCTTCAAAATAGCAGCAGGAGTCAGGAGTTCATACTGTTTTTACCTCTCTGTTCCCTTCACTATTCTTTAATTCCTTTCCTCACTGTGCAATGGGAGATGGGAAATGCTTTGATTCTTTGAAAAAACTTATCTCCTAAAGAATATCAAAACCAAGCAAAAAACATACAATACTATAAAACAAAACTACCCTTTCCCCTTTTCTAAGTTACATAAATGAGTCATGTGGGTCAATTACAAGGTTGATGGAGAAGCTGGCATAGTACATGCTTTGACATTTCTTGGTGAAAAATGATTCAGGCTATAAGAAAAATAAGGTGAATATTCATTCATGTATGTCTAAAGTTATTGTCCCTTGCAGTTGAAAGTTATCTTTAAGAATTGTCTTGCCTTAAATGTTACAAGAGAATATATATGAGTACCAGGCCACCCATATAAATCTTTATGGGCCACACTGTAAAAAGAAAAATGGTGGCTGGAGATCTGAGTACAGAATGAAATGGGACTTTGCCTATGAAAGCTCATGTGAAAAATAAATTTGTTAGTCTTTAGAGTGCCACAAGATGCCTCTTTTGTTTTACTTGCACATTAGTTTATCATAACTGTGTACACTAAGCAGGTGGTCCTTACCTGATGTAAATCAGTGCAGTTTCATTGAAATCAAGAGAGATGCTGATTTAAATGAGCTGAGGATCTGGCCTTTGTGTGTGCTATGGTGAGTTAAGTGCACTAAGTTGCCATCTGTATATATTGCAATCTGTCTGCTTTACACATGTGGTCGTGGCAACCTTGTGTACATTTCTTTCTGTATACCATTTTTGTTTCTTAAAAATTGTAGTCTTGAATGACTACCATGTTCTTGAAAAATTGTCCTCGAACATTCTAATTTATTTGGCAAAGAGCACAATGGTGTGGGGGAAACCTATTCTTGGACATATAATTGTAAAATCTGAATTGTTGTTGTGATTGGCCAATGCCATGTCTGCACCTTTTTGATTTGGCTTGTATGCCATCACTTATTGGACCAGATTTTTGTTTTCTTGAATGCTGCCAAGTGGCTGTTCTTCACAAGAGCATTCATATAAACCTGAGAATTGGTAAAAGGGGAGGGGCCCTGTGATCAAGGCCGTCCCTTGGGGGGAGCGGAGCCCAGGACCAATTGCCCTAGGCGGGGCCCCTCCTCCCCATGCTGGTGGGAAGTGCAGTGGGCCGGCCCGCTCTGCCCCCAGGGACTCCAGTTGCCCCCCAGGGAGCCAGCCCCAGAAACCGAGGCCACCTGGCAGGTGGCGGGGAGCTAACACTGCGGCCCCAGGGAACCGAGACCCCAACCCCGGCTGCGGGAGGAGCAGGGAGCCGAGGCCGTGGCCCCAGCCCTGGGGGGGCAGCGGGGAGCCAAGGCCGTGGCTGCCTGCCGGTGGGGAGCCAGACCCGGAAGAGGCTGCTATGGCCTCAGCTGAAGCTGGGACCCCGCCCCTGCCCTGCCTCTGGGTCTGCCTGCTCTGCCCTGGGGGCGGGGAACAGGGCTGGGCCAGGGGAAGTGCTCTTGGCCCTCCCCACTGCCTTCGGGAAGCGTGGCCATGAGGGGGCCATGGCGTGGGCCCTGCACTGCCCCAGTGGGAGCGGGACAGCGTGGGGCCCACCTAACCGCGGGGCCCGGGGCGATCGCCCCATTCGCCCTCCCCAAAGGATGGCCCTGCCTGTGATGTGCCCAGATGCTGCAGGTTCCACCTGCTAAGACCACCTATGGTGGTGAGGCTGGTAGGGGGGGAACACTACAGCGGTGCTGAGGGCCCTCATGGAGGGGGCTGTGGGACCAGAAGCCCTGGCAGTGGCAGTGACAGGGCTGGGGAGCCTTGGCTAGGCTGGTGGCGGGGCCAGGAGTCAGCGGCGGTGGGGCTGGTAAGGCCCAGAAAGACTGGTAGAGGGGCCAGGGGGGTCTCTATGGCTGGGGAGGCAGTATAGAGGCTGCTGGGGAATGTTGGGGGCTGCGGCGCAGCTGCTGGGGGGGGAGTGGCGGGTGTCTTGGCAAGGCTGGGAAGGCCTCAGTGAGACTGGTGGCAAGGCTGGGGGTGCAGCGGGGGGGGCAGCAGGGGCCATGGTGAGGCCAGCAAGGCCCCAGTGAGGCTGGTGGTGGGGCCAAGGCCCCGAAAGGGAGCCCAGGGGGCCCACAGTAGGGCCAGAGGGTCCAAAAGTCAAGGATGAAGTTGTCCCTCATGCGGTGTGGGGGGCCCCCCATTCTTGATTTTTGCCCCAGGCCCCGAAAACCCTAAGACCACTCCTGTTGTTTATTACAGATATTTTGCCCAGCTCCAGTAAAAAGTAATTTAACATTTTTTTAGTAGGAGCATGCTGATTATAGTAGTAAAATGGGATTGTGCCATACAAATAAATAATAGTACGCTCCCCACATCCAGACACCAGGAAGGAACAGTGATTTTGTTCTGAATAGTTTCAGGCTGTATAGTTTATATTTTGAAATCAACCAACAAAATCTTGAAATAAACAGTCGGGTTGTCTCCAAATCACTTGGAGGATGACTAGTGCAGAAAACAATACATTATAACAGAAGCCATAAAACCAGGTCTGTCATAGAAAAATTTGACATGACTTGATTTGGTTACATTTTTATGGCTTATGCATTCTCCACTCAGTTCTTTTGAGGGCTCTAGTAAAAGCAGTCCACAAGGGGAAAGTGACAGGAAATTAAAAAACTTCTTAAAAATTGTTTTTCTATCACAAAAATATAAAGTCTCACATTTAAATAAAACACTTGTTTTTGTGGTTAAGTGAATAATGTACCACAATCTCTTTTAATTTAATAAAACAGTGTTTAATAAGTCCCTTAGGGTGCGTCTACACCTGTAAATTAAGTCGACTTAAGCCTGCTTAAGTCGACTTAATTTACTCTGAGTTCACACTGGAGTTTCCTTAAGTCAACCTAAGCTGTTGCTTAAGGAAAAGTAAAATCAACTTTGTAAAATCTAGTTTTATGTCGACTTTACTGCTTAAGTCGACTTCTTAAGTCGACTTCAGCAGTGTGGACACTGTGTGGACTTAGTTGACTTAGGACAGGGGAAAAAGGGAGCCCCTTCTCCCAAGGAATCCACTAGCAGCTTGTCCTGGGGAGAGCCAGTCACGTGCAGGACTGGCTCTCCCCAGGACAAGCCACTAGCGGCTCGTCCCGGCTCCTTTCTCCCTGGGACTGCTCACATCCCGGGGAGAAGGGACCACGGGGCTCCCTTCTGGCCGGGACTTGAATGGTCCTGGCCAGAAGGAAGTGGCAGCTCCCTTTTTGTTAGGACCCAATCGGTCCCAGCCAGAAGGGAGCCCTGCGGCACCCATCTGGAGGGACCTCGCTCCAGCTTTTTGAGACGACCGCTGCCGGCAAACAGCTGGAGCGCCGGCAACTGCCAGCACGGTGCTCCAGCTGCCGGGGAGACCTGGTCCTCCCAAAAAGCTGGAGTGAGGTCCCAGCCACATGGAGGCTTCCCTGCACTGGAGCTGCCGCTCCCTTTTTGCCGGGACCTGCAGGGGTCCTGGAGAGAAGGGATCCCCACAGTCCCTTCTTGCCGGGACCACGTGGTCCCGGCTAGGAATTAGCACTCCCTCCTAGCTGGAACCGCGCTCCAGAGGCTTCCTGGGAGCTGAAGCACAGTCCCAGCCAGCTTTCTTTTAGCTGGGACCACTCCCCTGGACCGCTCTGGGGCTTGGTGCCTCGGGGAGAGCCAGCCCCATGTGGGGCTGGCTCTCCCTGGACCTAACTAGTCGACTTAGAGAGTCTAGTATAGACTCTCTAAGTCGAGTTAGTAAGGCCTACCTTAAGTCTACTTAGGAGTCCTGTGTGGACTTAATAAGGTCGACTTAACGTCGAATTATTTATTTAAGTTGACCTAAATCAGTAAGTGTAGACATACTCAATGCTTTTTTTACTTCAGTCTTCACAGGGCGGGCCAGCTCCCAGGCTACTACACGGGGTAACGCGGACTGGAGAGAAGAGTGGCCCTCAGTGATGGAAAGTCAGGTTAGGGAACACTTAATGAAATTGGAAGTGCACAAGTCCATGGGGCCGGATGAACTGCATCCGAGGGTGCTGAGGGAGTTGGGGGAAGTGATTGCAGAGCCGCTGGCCATTATCTTTGAGAACTCGTGGCGAACGGGTGTGGTCCCGGAGGATTGGAAAAAGGCAAATATAGTACCTATCTTTAAGAAAGGGAAAAAGGAGGAGCCGGGGAACTACAGACCGGTCAGCCTCACCTCAATCCCTGGGAAAATCATGGAGCAGGTCCTCAAGGAATCCATCCTGAAACACTTGGAGGAAAATAGAGTGATCAGGAACAGTCAACATGGATTCACCAAGGGCAAATCGTGCCTGACCAACCTGATTTCCTTCTATGATGAGATGACTGGATTTGTGGATGCGGGAAGAGCCGTTGACGTGATATACCTTGACTTTAGCAAGGCTTTTGATACGGTTTCCCACAACATTCTCGTTGGCAAGTTAAGGAAGTATGGGTTGGATGAGTGGACCGTAAGGTGGATCGAAAACTGGTTAGATCAACGGGCTCAGCGGGTAGGAATCAATGGCTCGATGTCTGGTTGGCAACCGGTAACGAGTGGAGTGCCCCAGGGGTCGGTCCTGGGGCCGGTTCTATTCAACATCTTCATTAATGATCTTGATGATGGAATAGACTGCGTGCTTAGTAAGTTTGCGGATGACACCAAGTTGGGGGGAATGGTAGATACTCTGGAGGGCAGGGACAGGATCCAGAGAGACTTGGACAAATTGGAACAGTGGGCCGAAAGAAACCTCATGAGGTTCAACAAAGACAAGTGCAAAGTCCTGCACTTAGGACGGAAAAATCCCATGCACTGCTACAGGCTGGGGACCGATCAGCTAAGTAGCAGCGCTGTAGAAAAGGACCTGGGAGTTATGGTGGACGGGAAGATGAATATGAGCCAACAGTGTGCCCTTGTTGCCAAAAAGGCCAATGGCATATTAGGCTGCATCAGTAGGAGTATTGCCAGCAGATCGAGGGATGTGATAATTCCCCTCTATTCGACACTGGTCAGGCCGCATCTGGAGTACTGTGTCCAGTTTTGGGCTCCCCACTACAGAAAGGATGTGGACAAATTAGAAAGAGTCCAGCGGAGGGCAACAAAAATGATTAGGGGGCTGGGGCACATGACTTATGAGGAGAGACTGAAGGAACTAGGCTTATTTAGTCTAGAGAAGAGAAGACTGAGGGGAGATTTGATAGCAACCTTCAACTACTTGAAGGGTTGCTCCAAAGAGGAGGGAGCTAGGCTGTTCTCGAGGGTAACAGAGGACAGAACAAGGAGCAATGGTTTCAAATTACAGCTGGGGAGGTCAAGGTTGGATATTAGGAAAAACTTTCTCACTAGGAGGGTGGTGAAGCATTGGAATGGGCTATCTAGGGAGGTGGTAGAATCTTCATCTTTGGAGATTTTTAAGGCTCGGTTAGACAAAACTCTGGCTGGGATAATTTAGGGGGAGTGGTCCTGCTTTTTAGCAGGGGGTTGGACTAGATGACCTCGTGAGGTCCCTTCCAACCCTATTATTCTATGATTCTATGATTCTATAGCCTCAGGGTGCGTCTACACTTACAAATTAAGTCGACTTAAGCTTGCTTAAATCGACTTAATTTAATCTGCGTCTACACTACATTTTCCTTAAGTCAACTTAAGGAAAATTAAAGTCAACTTTATAAAACCTCATTTAAAGTCAACTTTACTGGCTAATTAATTAGTGGCTTTATTAAGTCGACGTAGCCAGTGTAGATGCAGATTAGCCCTAAATCGACTTTAAGTCGACTTAAAAGGCTTCAGGGCTCCCCACTGCCCTCCCTGTCAGGGTGGCTGGCACAAGCAGAGCCTGGCATGCCCCCACCCTGCTCCTATGCCCTGCCAGTGTCCCTTTCCTGCTCAGCCCCCAATGTACCCAGGGACAATGGGGCAAATGCTGAGCTCCCTGGCACTTGGCAAAGGGTGCCTCCCCTGCCACGGTGGACCAGTCCCAGGTCCACCTAGCCCCTACAAGTCGACTTAGGCGTCCAGTGTGGACACTCTAAGTTGATTTGGCAGGGTCCCCTTTAAGTCCACTTAATTTTTGAGTGTAGACATGCTAAGTCGACTTATTTGGCCAAGTGTAGACATAGCCTTAGAATATACTTCTTACTGCCAAAAAAGGGACCTTATTTATAATAGCTAGTGGCTCAAGTAAATCCGAATAGATTACTATTCTTTCACTCTTGGAGATAGTTTTTTCCATCTTCTAAGTTAAAGTTTAACTGTTTAACTTTAAGATCTTTTAAAACAAATATCTAGTAAAGAAATCACAGAAAACAGATAAATTATTTCCACAGCCTAACACATTTTACTGTTTATGCAACCTGAACATATTTATGGCTTCTGAAAGTTGTTATAATATATTGTTTTATGCATTAGAGGCCTAATCACCCTCCATATGACTTGGAGACAACCCACCCATTTATTTCAAGATTTTGATGGTTGATTTCAAAATACAAACTATACAATCAGTTTGACAGGAGCTAAAATATCGTTTTCCCACATGAGGGCATCAGAGTTGTTCTGTATGAGCCTAGAAGAATCACCAGACTGAGTTATTTAACTTCATATGTTATAGAAATAATGAGAGGTATAAGTGCATGGCTAGAAACCCTTAACTTTCTCTCAACAGGAAAATTCAAAATGTATCTATTTTCCATTTTAATGCAAGAATTTTTATGAAGGTATTTTTTAAATTAAATGGCCTTAAGAATGTGAAGGGCAGCGCAAAAAGAAGTCCATTAGGACAATTACACTTAATCTTAGTCACATGAATAGATTCTGTGAGTTAGGTCATGAGGATTTGAGCTAGTATTTTGAATAATAATAATAAAAAAGAACTTGGACAGTCTTACCAAAGTTCTTACCTGGTTAGAAACTTCTATTTTCCTATAATTTACTGATTAATTTTTCTTAATAATGGGTTGAGCCTAAAGTTCAGATCTGAAAATCTTCTCCTGCTCTCATGAAGGTATGGTAAATTCAGATAGGTACTTTGTAGCTTGGAGACATGTCTGTTTTAAATAGTTTAGAGATGCTGGTGCTCACTGGGAAATCTCATACCTACTTTTTTAGCCATAGAAATGTCTAAATCTTACAATATGTAGTAAATCATCCAAAATTATGATGTAAATAAAACTAACCTCAATCTCCAAAACCACCTCAGTGTGTTAAAAAGAATCGCTTATAGCAGATCTAATTTTTAGAGCTCTGCAGAGGACAGAAATTCAGTCTCATGAAGAATTTTGAGATTTGGAAATGTGTTGGTTCAAATGGGATGGAAACCCATACATTTTAAAATTATTCATAATTTTTTTAAAAAATTAGATAGATTGAAACTCTTCAGTCTGAAAATGGCAAAATGGAACATTTTAGTATTGTCAAAATTTCCCTAGATTTTCTCCTAAATGAAATATCAAAATCAACATAATTTCATGAAACATTTTATTCGAATTGTGTACTTCAGTTCTAACAAAATAGTTGGAAAATAGTTTTTTTTTTTCTCAGTAGTTCTATACCTTTTTAATTTGGAATGGGGCTGGAAGTAAAAAGGGGAAGACGAAGAAGGCATTTTATCAGATTTCTCTTTCCATATAACTTTAAATGTCACATACCTCAACTCTTATATGTAAGTAAAATCCATTGATTCATGTCTAAATTCTGCTGACATCAAAGCAGAATTTTTGGAAGCATTCTTGATCCATTGCTAACTTTAATCACTCAGCAGCGGACCTCCCAGTGATCTGTCCCATTCTAGCTATTTCCCTACTGAACATTCCCTACTCTCCCAAACAAACTTTGGAATAAAATGAAAACTATCATGCTTAAAGCTGCCAAAACACACATTCCAAAAAAGTCAGTATTGAGCTACACCATAGCTAATGGAGAAGATGTTTCAGTTTGTGAAAAAAACAAAACAAACACACACAAAAAAATACAGAGTGAAAGAGTGGCTTGGAAGTTGAAGAACACAGGAAAGAATATAAAAAATTGAGCAGACATGCATCCATTGAAACCTTTTGGCAATTCCCAGACTTCAGCCAGTCACAGCTGGTATCATCTACTGCCATAATAGTTGCTGGCTACGATACAGCTTCTAGTGAAGGCTTGTTAATGTTTTTTAAAGGTGCAAATATCAAAAAGTTAAACTACAACAATAAAATCCAATGATGGGTGACATGGAATTTGACCAATAGCAGGAACATCTGTATATAGAAACTGGGCATAGATGTAGGTCATGGGTTATCTTATAACCAGTGCTTGCTTGCTTGCTTGCTTGCTTGTTTGTTTAAAGTGACTTTGCTCATATCTTGATAGTAAATTTGAAAAATGCCTCTCCCACCCCTCTTCTTCCAGCATCACACTCCATTCCCCTGCTCACCGAGCCCCATGCTCCTTTCCTCTGCTGACCCTACCCTTCCCCAGCTGGACAGTGGGACTGGCAAAAAAGATGATGGTACTCTGTACCTCTGCATACCATCACAAAAAAGCACTGCTTATAACTAGTACATATCTGTCTACCTTTTATTGCGTTAATGGATAGCTTCACAGCACATGCATCCAACATACCTCATTGTGAGGACTGTGTTCTTTTATCACTGGTCTAAAGGGGGAAAAAAATGGTTGATGGTATCAGCACAGCCTCTCCCTCATAGAGCCTATATTGTCTGAGAAGCTTGCTAATAGTGAATTAGGGTTTTGGATATTCTTGAGACTGAACCCAAGGATGATAGCCCCCCCCCACCCGCCCCCAAAAATTGCTACCAAGAGATCACCCTTAAAAACTGTCTATTTTCCAGTATAGTTATGTAAGTCATTTATGATAGCCAACTCTTCCGCCCTCTGATTTTGTGAGCTCTGGAAATTATATTAAAATGTCAAATTCAGCACAGCTATTCCAGTACCAAGATACCTATCTCCTGTCACCTCAACTTGTGGAAGGAGCATGAAACCAGTAATGTCATCATGGACTTCCTAGCTTTAAGTATTCTCCATGGACCTATTTGACTCAGTCTCTTTGACTTCCTATACAGCCCATCAAGCCTTTTTCCTTCTCAGTCTGTTCCTCCATTCTAGGCTTCCATTCTCTGTTGCTGACATGCTTTCTGCAGTCCCATTGATATAGCAAGTAATTAGGTACATGGATAATAAAAGGGTCCTTAGAGCAGGCACACCTATGTTCAATGAGAAGAAATCTATATATGTACATTTTTAGGAACACTGTCTAATTCCAAGGTATCTGAAGATTGTAAGATACCCTGCTTGTGACAGATTTTCATTTTTAATGAATAATAAAAATAACTATTGTTGTGGCAATATTTTCAAAGGGTAAATGGGATGACCTGGGTAATTACAGGCCTGTCAGCCTGACATCGATCCCATGCAAAATAATAGAACAGCTAATACAGGACTCAATTGGTAAAGAATTAAAGGAAAGTAATTAATATAAATTAACATGGGTTTCTGGAAAATAGACCTTGTCAACCTAACTTGATTTTTTAAATAAGATTACAAATTTGGTTGGTTAAAGCTGAAAGTGCTCATCCAATATAGTTAAAATTGATACCATAAGATGTTTGGATTACATAATCAGAATGATTACACATTAAAATAATTAAAAACTGGCTGGCTGACAGGTCTCAATATAATGGTAAATGAAGAATCATCATCAAGCAGGTGTGTTTCTAGTGGTATCCCACAGGGACTTGCTCTTGGCTTTAGGCTATTTTTGTCATTGATCTCGAAGGAAATATAAAGTCAATACTCATTAAATCTGTGGATGACATAAAACTTGAATGAGTGGTAGGTAAATGAAAAGTTTAGGTCACTGATACCAACCAATCTGGCAAACGTGGTTCTTGTAAGCAATGTGTGTTTTCATATAGTCAAATGCAGTGTTTTACATCTAGGAACCAAGACTGTTCGCTGTATCTACCAGACGGGAAACTAACCTGGAAAATGATGACTATGAAAAAGCCTTCAGCATCATGGAGGATAATCAGCTGGACATGGCTTCCTTGTGCAATGCTATGGCCAGCAGAGCTAATGTGATCCTTGAATGTATAAACAGGGAACCTTGAGTAGGAGTAGAGGTTATATTATCTTTTGTATTGGCATTAATGGAGTTGCTATTGGAATATTGTATCTAGTTGTAATGTAAACAATTAAAAAAGGATGTTGAGAAAAAAGGATGGGTTCAGAGAAGAAACATGAGAATGATTAAAATATTGGAAAACAGGTTTTATAGGCAAAACACTGAAAAAGATCCATCTTTTCAACTTATCCAAGTAAAGATTAAGGGGTGATTTGATAACTCTATAAGTGCTCACATGAAAAACAGAAATTTAATGATGTGGCTCTTCTATCTGCCAGACAAAAATATAACACAGTCCAATGGGTAGAAGTTGAAGCTAGACAAATTTAGACTGGAAATGAGAGACAGATTTTGAAGAGCATTTATCAAGTTCTGTGATGGATTCTCCAGTGCTGGAACTGTTTAGATCGAGATTGGATGCTTTTCTAAACGACATGCCCTAGTTCAAACAAATGAATGTTTAGGAAGATCTATGGCTTGTGTTATGCGGGAGGTCAGATTTATACTGGTGATTCATTCTGGCTTTATAATGTATAAATCTGTTAATTAAAAGGGTGGGATTTGCTTAATTTGCCTCCAACTCACAAACTACTTCACCTAGACTCTGCTGGAAGGAATTATGAATTTTCTGTCCCTTTAAAAGACCCCATACACTCCAGTGCAAAGCATTACTTTCATGTTGATTTCAGTTTTGCAGCATGAACAATAAAGCTATCACCACAGCAAAGAGACACAGAAGGACCTAATAGAAACACAACTACCTTCTCTGCAGGGTCCAGATATAGAAGGAATCCCCTTAGAAAATGGACAGGTTGCCAAATGTTACTGTCCCACAGCTTGTCTTCCTTTGTCACTTAAAATGTTACTATCCACTTGGCTTCACTATGGAGCTCTCCAGTCCAAGTTCTTTTACAAGATCACACCCCAAAATGGAACGATAATAAAATGCATTATTAGCTAAAATGAATGGAAAAGTGCCCTATGCTACACTTAAGATGATACCACATGGCTATGTAGTCATAAAAAACCTTAAAGCTGAGCAAGAAACCAGATGACTATTCTAAGTTAAATTTCTACTGTATTAAGTATAGATTGTGACTTGGGACTATGTTTGGAAGGTAAGTAACAGGAATAAAAAGAAGGCCCAGATGGAATTCAGAACTGGATTGTTACAATCCTGAGGTTCAGAGACAATCAGGTATTAGATTTGGTTTGAGCCCACCTCAAATATAAATTAGTATGAAATTTATAAAATTGCCTGGGAAGGTAGGTAAGTGGGGCTGGCCTGTCATTAATTAATAGTATTTTCCTATAGAAGCAAATAACTGAGCTTTTAATTGAAAGATAACAATACTGGTTCTCTG
This sequence comes from Pelusios castaneus, assembly GCA_007922175.1. Classification (NCBI taxonomy): domain Eukaryota; kingdom Metazoa; phylum Chordata; order Testudines; family Pelomedusidae; genus Pelusios; species Pelusios castaneus. The sequence continues at coordinate 11,027,644 of ML685776.1, forward strand.
GTACAGTAAATAAAAAAACTGAAATAAAATGATTTTATTTGCTGTGCTAGCTCCAGGCTACTGGTTTATAGGAAAGTATTATTACGTTGAAAAAATTTACACCTACAGAGAGTTGGTATTTTCATCTTGAGGCTGTCTGTGCACCGCAAATGACACCATGCATATCAAGTAACTAATATCCTCCTACCCAAAACTATCAGAGGAAGCAAAGAAAATTAAGGAAATATGCAACTGAGAGCAAATCATAGCTTTTATCTTCCTACACTTAAGGGAGTAGTTCTAGGACACCCCCTGGTAGTAGGAATGAAATGTTAAAGAAACTATAGAGTTTATTGCACCCTTGTGTATCACTTTTTTTGTATACCAATTTCCAAATGATATTGAATGATACTTGGCATTTTCAGGCTACTGTATGAATAGCTTAATATACATAGGATTTTTAACATATTTATGACTTCCATTTATTGACTAGAAACAGTTCTTATTTCTAATGTTCCCACTTTGCTAAAGGTAGATAAAGCCTTTGTCCTATTCCATTTTGTAACAATTCTTTCTACAGAATCAACAGCTGAAGAGTGCCAATGTCTCTCAAATTAAGTAAGGAAGAATGTGAGAGCTCTTTGGATCCTACACCAGGCAACTCCAATTGACACACTTACAAATCCACTCAGGTCCCCACTGAGGCAGTCACTTATTGCTTTCTTTGTTTTCTACCTTCAGAAATCATAGATTTCCCTGTCTATCTCTCTCAGGAAAGAATATAGTCAAACTAATTATATACTTAATTTGAAAAAGGAAAAGGGCAGCAGGTAGTGAAAAATGTTTGCAGTGTGTTCCCTTTATACAAATTTGCTGGCATAGTTTCCATTTTTTGTTAAGGATATCAAAAAATATTATGACAAGGGGTGAATGAACTCCCACCCCCAACTTCTTGGCCAAACTAAATTATAAAGCTGTGAAAGTGCACACAAAACTTTGCACTCTTAATTTTGGAAGGCACAATTGGATATCAATGTTTCCAATCTTCATTTAATTTTCAGGAGGAAACCAGGGATTTGGTGCTAATGAAAAGCTTAGAACAGAGAATGAGGAGAGCCTTATTTCCAGGCCTGCTATAATCCATATGCTTGATAAAATTGCCTGCTTCTGAGTTTCCAGGCACCAGAAAAAAAAAATCAATCTGCAAATGTGAATTAAAGTTAACTCTGGGCTGCTGTCCATTTAACTCTGTAAAAAATATCTTGGGAAATTCTAATAGGGAGGGTTTTTTTTTTTTTAAAGTGGCTGGCCCTAATACATCCATGAAACTAAAATAAATAAAGAGGTATTGGTGAGAACAGATGGGAGAAAGAAAAATGGTGGATGAAAGAAGACAGAATATTGCTGTGAAGTGAGATTATTTAGTAAATTAATCCTTTGTCATGATTCATAAACTCTCACTTTAGAACTTGGGAGGTGGGATAAATAGTTAAGTTTCATGAGGTTTATAGCACATTTGTACCTTAAAACAAATAATTGTGTAATGAACCTTGTTTATTATTTTTGCTTGTTATAACTTTTTTTTTCTATTGAACATTATTTATACATGAAACAGTACAACAAAGGAAATAAAATAATATGGTCTTACAGAAAGTCTCTCATGCAGTCTGAAAGAAGCAGCATCAATATCTCCTAAGTCTAGAATTGCAACTTCACAGTAGAGTAATTGGCATGAATGGATGGGATGTGGCAAATTTGCATCTTTGACTTCTGTTATATTTTAGTACTTGCCTATTCTTCTGAAGATGTCAAAAAGGAGCCAGCTGAGTCTTTTGGATTTTAAACACCCATTTTTTTTCACTGAGTACTGCCCTGAGACTGTCCACTCATTTCATATTATGTCACTGAAAAGCAATTTTTCAGTTTTTGTCCATTACTGCTCAGTGTCACCTTCCAATTGCTGACCTAGCCACAAGGGACTCTAAACTAGTAACTCTTTCTGGGAATACCAAGTTTGAGTAAATGTATGTGTAGATGTGCTAGTGCATCTATAATGACTGCCATCTGCTCTCTATAGGACACTAATACAATCTGGTGACCAGGTGTGGACCTGGAATGTGTGTAGATTGACTGACTTACTGTTTTTGATCTACTTACAGTTCCGTTTCACTGCACCACATGTGAACAATACAGTCTGTACAAATTCATATCCGAGGATTTTAAGATCAGTCATCAAGAGTTGTGATCCCTGAAAGTTTGCATGTATATTTTCCTATGATGTGAATAGAAGCCTTGGATTCAGATCAATGGTAAGATATAACCCATATGTACATATGCATTGTGTATAGGCACAAATTACTGGGTTTCCTTACATGACTTTAGATGTAATCTAGTTCTTTTCTGACCAAAGACTCTAAATGGGAAATGAATTTTATATCCCCCTATGTGCTTCACTGAGATCACCAGCCTTATTTCTCTGAAGAGCATTACAGCTACTTCAAAGCAGGCTTCAAAGAGAAGTGGCCAGAACATGAAAGGCTAGTGGGTGATCAGCTGCTGGGTGAGGCAAATTCCTTGTTTTCTGAGAACCATTCTTGTGTAAACAGTTGTTTTGTTGTTAAATGGCACAGGCAGCACATATGATTAATTGAACGCTCTGAAATGCTGGAAAGTACCACTTTGTGTGTTGCATTAAGAATTCAGATTACCTATTTCCAATTCTTTTTAATCCAACATTCTTATGTGAATTCTGATTACTTAAAACTAATCAGTTTGGTCTGTTTCCCATGGCTTGTTGGGGTGCTTACTACTAAAATAAAATCAAGCCCTGCTTATAGTCTCATTCTCCCTACAACATTCAGTCCTTCATTCTGAGGTCTATTCCCTCATCACCCAAATCTGGTACTTCTGCTTTGCTAAGATATTGATATATAGACCCTTCTGTTTTGCAGTGAAGTGAGATTGAAAAATAAGAAACGTCATCATTTTTCCTTTTGGTGAGACATTGGTCGTCCAAGTTCTGGATTTTCTCTCACCTGTCCTCCTGTCTAAAGGCTAGTTCCAAAAGTGTTCATTCTGTGGGTTCAGTCGGGTTGTAATAATGGGTTACTGTACATTAATGTTACTTTCTTAGAGGGCCATCGACCATTATTCTAAATATACAAACCATACATGCATGAAATATACCCATGATATTTATATCAAGGAGATTTTATTGGCTTGTTTTTCTTCGTTGAAGCAACAGTGACTATATTAAAAGTATGATAAGTTGTTGTTTGATTTTTGTTTAACAGATGGACTTTATGTCCTCTGGGGAATGTTGATCTCAAAAACTGATTTAGTGTTTTAAGTCATTGAAAGTTTAAATTTGTTGTTTACCATGGAATTGATGTTTCAGGGATTGCATCCCCAAACTCAAAGCAAAGTTTTAGGGATATGAATCAAAGCATAAAAGAATTCTTGCTAGGAAGTCCTGCCCTGGGAATGTAAACTGACAAGTTTGGTACAACCATGATTGCAATCAGTATAGGTAGCTGGCCAAAGAGAATGGAAGAGTCTGCTTGTTAAATACTCAAACCTTGCCAATCGCTGGATGGCCATACTTTTCAAAATAAAAAATTGGTTTACTTTTGTGGTGGCACTTCTTGTAGTCTGAAAATTTCCATAGAAAAGATAAAATTAGGCAATTTAAAAAAGAATGTGTTGCAGCTGCCACAATCAGCTTCAGACTCCATGGTGTGATGTGTTTTCTGAATGAGACCCATGAGAAACAGAATAGGTAACATTTAGTCTGGGCAAAAGAGCAGCTCTGCAGGTGTCTACACTCATTTGACTGTTGTTTTCGCTTCAGATGCTGTCTTCACTTTGAACACTTGTTCCACTGAACTCTGTTCCTGGTAAATACAGAGAAAATTCTACTCAATGTTGTGATATCAAACACAGTTTATAGTCTTAAAAATAAACAAACAAACAAAAGCCCCTGAAACATTTCAGGTGTGTTAAAATGTGTTGGAACACTAGACTTCATATGAAAACCCAAACTGTCTCAATAAAACAGGATACATGGTCACTTTACTATTATAGAATAGTATCTTAATAATAATTATGGCAATAGTAATAATAGCTTATAACTGTTTAACTTTAGAGACAAGTTATGTAATCTGTTCCATGTACATAGTATTAATGAAGGGCTTCCCTTCAGAAGTCTCAGGTGTTGGAGGAGGAATCCTCCATCCCATGTTGTGAACCATGTTATTTGTATGGGATGTGGTGCCTCTCTGTATAGATTCAGTGGCCTCACGTCACATCCACTCTTTTGTATGCTGGGCTGCAGGGATCCCACAGAGAGGCGATGTATTGCAAGTAGGAGTGTAGAAACACTACTGACTCTGAGAGTCCTGCTTCTTCTTCACCTTACATAGCAAAAAGTAGAGACAATTTAGTACCATCACCTTCAGAGATCTCTACTTCCACAGGGGCACAGAATTTGTCATGAGTGTCCCCATAGCAGGCTCTAATGTGATATAAATAAAATAAATCACAACTTTAATTTCTATATACTCATCTACTTGCACTTCCACTTTTCACAATCCTTGCTGTCTAGGTTTTTCTTCCCCCTGAGGATATGTGCCCATGAAGTGAGATGTGAATTACTAATTACTGGAGGCTGAGGGGCAGGGAACCAAAAACAAAACCTTAAAAATAATTGAACGAGCAAATTTTCCTGCTTATCAATGCAGCCATTTTGTGAAGGAAATTGAGTGTGCAAATCCAGTGATTAGACAAACATCTCTCAATAAAAATCCTAATTTGGAAGCCCTTAACATCTATAAACTTATCATGAGCTATAAAACATCAGAGGGGTTACATGTTCCAAATGTATCCATCAGCTTATTATTATTATTATTATTTATTATTAATTTAGTATAAATTATTTGCTGGTTTAGTCATCTTTAGGAAGTAACTAAACCTTATAGTGACTGGGTAACTCTGCCTTCCTTTTCCTTAAGTGGTGGTAATGTTTTCTCTATTTTATTACTGTCTCTGGAGATTCTGAACAATTTGCATATTCTCTAACACTTAATTAACGATGTCACCTTCCTAGTGCCTTGAAAACAGTTTTCATTTTTTCCTCGGCAGGCCTCCAACAATTACCTCCTACATTTTCTACTGCAGTCCTTTTTATTACTTTAATGACAAATAATTGGACAGATTCTGAATAATGAGGGTGAGAGCCAAAGGACTGTTGTAACAAGCAGCCGTCTCCTATGCATGACATTTTTAGTGGTCTCTAAATCAGATAGACAAGTAGAGTAATGATCATCTTGCTGTAATGAGACACAATTAAGAATCGCTGCACCAAATGACAGAGCAGTTCATTGAACAATAACCTCCCTCTCTTTTTTCCAAAAGGAGATCGAAGCTTAATTATAGCATCGCCATTTGCAACGCTATAGTTAAAGTTGTGTCAGCATTTCCATTATAAACCCAGTACTTTCAACGGCTTATAACTCAGACGTGTAAATGTGCTCTGAACTGAAAATTTCTATACAAAGTCTTATCCCAAGAGAGCATTTTTATGTATGTTGAGCAGTGTGTGTTGTTGAGAAATGCTGGGATAGATCTCTATCTAGTATAAATGTGTGCAGCTCCATTTACCTTCACTAGTAGTTATACTGAATTGCAGTAGTTGAAGATCTGGCTCAATCAGTTTACAATCACACGTGTAAATATCCTACAAGATGCCGAGCACTTCCTGTGAGATATCAAGTATCCTATAGTCTGTGGGAGATGTGAATGCTCAGTACATTGCAAATAGATTTTCAAGAGAGCTCAGTCCCAGTCCAGCTGCTAAATAGGGCTGCATCTACACTGGTAAATTAAGTCAACTTAAGCTTGCTTAAGTCGACTTAATTTACCCTGTGTCTATACGACACTTTCCTTAAGTCGACTTAAGCAGCTTGCTTAAGTCGACTTAAGGAAAATAAAGTCAACTTAATTAAAATTAAGTCGACTTTATTAAACCTCCTTTCCACTAGACTTAAGGCTTAAGTTGACTCCCTAGAGTCACAGGGGGAACCTGGCATGCCCCCCCCCCACCTGGCAGGGCAGATCCCTGCCCACCCTGCCCCTATGCCCTGCCAGGGTCCCTGTCCCCCTTTGCCGCATTGTACCTAGGTACAATGGGGCAAAGGCTGAGCCCCCTGGCATTGGGCAAGGGGTGCCCCCCTGCCCCCGTGGACCTGCCGTAGGTCCCCCTAAGCCCCACAAAGTCGACCTAGATGTCCAGTGTGGATGCTCTAGGTTGACTTTTTAAGTTCCTTTACGTCGACTTTATTTTTAAGTGGAGACACACTAAGTCGACATAACTAAGTCGACTTTAAGTCGACGTAGTTAAGTCGACTTAGTTAAAGTCGACTTAAATTACCCAGTGTAGACATAGCCTAGGTGGCCAGATTTTCCAAAGAGCTCAGCTTGTTGGATGCTGTGCCTCTTTCAAAATATGGCCTCTACTGCTAACTGTAGGTGTTTGAGTGCTCAAGTAACTCAAAATAGTTCATTACTATCGAAGTGATTCTGATGTCACAGTCTGTCAGTCAGTACCTATATCACTAAGGCTGCGTCTACACTGGTAAATTAAGTCGACTTAAGCTTGGCTTAAGTCGACTTAATGTGCCCTGGGTCTACACTACACTTTCCTTAAGTCGACTTAAGGAAAATAAAGTCGACTTAATGAAAATTAAGTCGACTTTATTAAACCACCTTTCTACTCGACCTAAGGCTTAATTCGACTTTCTAGAGTCGAATTAAGCCAGTGTAGCCCTGGGGTAGCCCTA
>ML685776.1:11039458-11068200 GCA_007922175.1 Pelusios castaneus
TATGTCTACACTTGTAATTTTAAGTCGACTTTAGCTAAGTCGACTTAGGCCTTGTACACACGATCAGATTATCGCGCATTAAAGCTCATTACCGCGCGATAGCAACAACGGCGTACACACGTGCAACAGGGCTCTTGCGCGTTAAGTGCCTTGTTGTCGCGCAATCCAACAACCACTCCGACGAGAGTGGTAACAGCTGTTGCGGATCATATATTGCGCGTTTGAGCTCGTGTGTACGCTTACCGCGCATTGACTGGAGTCCGGAACTGTCCCAGCATTCCCAAGTCGTCCTCTCTGGTCTTCCCCCCACCCGCTCTGTGGCCGTGACGAAACTGTCCCCGCCCTGCCCCGAACTTATTCCCGGGATTTTCAAATTTCAAGTCTGTTTCACTTCCTGCTCTCTTCCTCGTGGAGTGTGTTTGTGCTCCGATCATCAGTACCAATGGCGGCCCGCCGTGGAAGACGCGCACCCCTTTGGAGCACGGCAGAGGTGCTGGGCCTGATCAGCATCTGGGGAGAGTCCGCCGTGCAGGCGCAGCTACGCGGCAGCAGGAGGAATTATGACACATTTGGCATAATTTCTTGGACCATGTCAGAGAGAGGGCATGATAGAGACACAGTGCAGTGCAGATCAAAGGTGAAGGAGCTCAGAATTACCTATCACCGAGCGAAGGAGGGAAACCGCCGTTCCGGATCAGCGCCTGCAACATGCAGGTACTATAAGGAAATAGAAGCCATCCTCAGTGGGGACCCCACAACCACTGCCAAAAGTCCCGTGGACACTTCAGCCCCTCCTCGTCCGGTGATTGCCAGAGCCGAGCAGGATGAGGACGTTGTTGAGGAGGAGGAGGAGGAGGAGGAGATGGAGGATGACACGGAGGAAAGCGCAACCGCGTGTAGCCAGGAGCTCTTCAGCAGCCCCGCTGAGACGTCCACCCAAGGCTTGAACTGCAGCTTGTTCTCTGAGGCGGCAGAGGGGGGTTCAGGTAAGTTTCTCCTTCATTCAGCTCTGCTCCTGCTAAAATATCATTGTCTGGGGTGGGGGTGCTTGCGGGTCCCCGCTCTGCACGCTATTTACTCTGCATTCATTAGCAGGGCATCAATACAAGCAGTGATTGTAAAATAATCATCTGCATTTAGGTCAGAAAAGGTTTCCTCGATGTACCTCCAGAGCCTAATACTCAGGTTAGATGGGAGAGCGTTTGTGTCTGCGCTCCCAAAGATGGACACTCTGCCTCTCCAGCTGCAAAGCACAGCCCTGGGAACCATGGCAGCACACAGTGCAGCAGCATACGGTCCCGGCCTGCTACCGGCGGCATGTAGGAGATGTATTCTAGATGGAAGGGGCACTCTGAGGAGAGGGATATTGGGTTCCATCTGTGTGCCCTCTTCCGATTCTTAGCCCCCGGTAAGCCGTCTATTAGAATGTACCTTGTCTGCTTCAGCGCAGCGTAGTGTGTTGACCGCCCTGTACCTTCCAGTGGAATGTGCTACTGGAAGGTTACATTGGCTATCTATGCTATGTGTTAACAATGTCTATATTGTTATTTTTGTATTAGAATTGAGCTTCACAAGGCCGGTGTCTACCCCAGCTGACCGAATGAGAAACATTAGGCGGCGTTCTCGAAGAAACAGGGAGGATATGTTTAACGACCTGCTGAAAGCAACACAAGAATCCGCAAGGGAGAATAGAGCCTGGAGAGAGGAATCCCAGCAGAGGAGGCAGAAACACAGGGACGAACTGATAAGCGTCATGAAGGAGCAAACAGAACTGCTAAAGAACATGATAGCTTTGCAGTCCCAGGCGATAAATGTCCGGGCTCCACTCCAGACAGTTCAGCCGTGTATGCCTCCCACACACCGCAGTCCCTCAAAGCATTTCTTTGAAGGCCACCCTCCACCCCGGTACAGGACAACATCCAGCGCCCCCCCCCCCCAAGCTACTTTTACGAGACCCGGAGCTACACCAACCTGTAACCCCACCCCCATCTTTCAGGTTTCAATAAAAACAGTAACAAATACTTTGAAGAATGCATTTATTTATACACATTATTGAAATGATCCTAAGGTGCACCTCATGCGTCATGGAACTGAACTAGGGAAGGGCATCATTGAAATGCTCCCTGAGTGCCTCCCTTATGCGAGCAGCTTCTCCTTGTGCCACCCTAATACTCCTAGTGGCTGGCTGCTCGAATGCTTCCTCGAGGCGCTGTGCCTCCGTAGCCCACGTAGGGGAAAACTTTTCTCCCCTACTTTCACAAATGTTATGGAGGACACAACATGACACAATCACGGCAGGGATCTGGTCCTCCGCCAAGTCCAGCCTCCCATACAAACAGCGCCAGCGCCCTTTTAATCGGCCGAAGGCACACTCCACAGTCATTCTGCAGCGGCTCAATCGGTAATTGAACCGCTCCTTGCTGCGATCAAGGTTCCCAGTGTAGGGTTTCATGAGCCATGGCATCAGTGGGTATGCTGGGTCTCTGAGGATGACTATGGGCATCTCCACCTCCCCCACTGTTATTTTTTGATCAGGGAAAAAGGTGCCCCCTTGCAGCTTCCGGTACAGACCAGTGTTCCTGAAAATGCGGGCATCATGCACCTTTCCCGACCACCCAGCATTGATGTCCGTGAAACGACCCTTGTGATCCACGAGTGCTTGCAGCACCATGGAGAAGTAGCCCTTCCTGTTTATGTACTCCGTCGCGAGATGGTCTGGAGCCAAAATAGGGATGTGTGTGCCGTCTATGGCTCCCCCGCAGTTAGGGAATCCCATGGCAGCAAAGCCGTCCACAATCTCTCGAACATTGCCCAATGTCACTGTCCTCCGTAGCAGGATGCGATTGATGGCTTGGCACACTTGTGAGAGGGCTAATCCGACGGTGGTCCTCCCGACTCCAAACTGGTTTGCAACGGACCGATAGCAGTCGGGAGTCGCCATCTTCCATACAGCAATCGCAACACGCTTCTCCACAGTTAGGGCTGACCTCATGTTGGTGTCTTTACGTCGCAGGGCAGGGGCCAACTCTGAGCACAGTTCCAGAAAGGTTGCTTTCCGCATTCGAAAGTTCTGTACCCACTGCTCGTCATCCCACAGCTGCATAACAATGCGATCCCACCACTCGGTGCTCGTCTCTCGCGACCAGAAACGGCGTTGCACCGTGTGCAGATGATCGGTGAAGGAGCTGAGCAACGCGGTGCTGTTGCTCTGCATGGCATCGATCAGCCCCTGCTCCTCGGTGTCCTCATCTGACTCGGAGCTCATTGCGTACTGAGCAACAAGCCGAGATGTATTCAGAATGTTGAAGGCGACAATGGAGATCATAGCAGGATCCATGCTGTCGCTGTAGCGATTGATTGCAAGTGGTGCGTTGCGTCACTGCAATGTTGAAAATAGGCGCGAGTTGCTATTGGCAACGAGGAAGACGCTAGGGGAACACAAAGCACCATGGGAAACTGACACTTTACCCATGGCGCTTTGCGTTCCTTTCCTTCATCCCATGATTCATAGCGCCGACTTAGGGGAAAATGGAACGATGGGATAGGTGCCCAGAAGTCATTGCGCTCAACCGCGATAATGCGTGTAATTTTGTTGCGTTGCAGGGAGCAACGTGTGTACGCGTTGTCCCGCAATAAAGGTCACGTGAGTTTTGTAGCGCGATTGCCTTGTTGCGCTTTAATCTGATCGTGTGTACATAGCCTAAGTTGACTTAACTACGTCGACTTTAAGTCGACGTAGTTAAGTTGACTTAGTTAAAGTCGACTTAAATTACCCAGTGTAGACATAGCCTAAGTTATTGTCATTATTGAATGCAGGAAAGAGAAGGACCGTTCAAAAGCAGGCACTGTTATACACATAAACATCCTCCATTATCAGCAAGGATTAAAATAATAGAGAAAGATGAAAGTAAGTGGCATCACAATGAGCTTCAGGCAAAATAGTCTGTGCTCAAATGTTTCCCTGAGTATGAGGTGGCTTTGTAACGTTGTAAGGATGATGGCAACTAACACAATCCTGTTCATCAGAAACTATGGCTGACTTTCCATCCTGGCCTTGAACTCCTGCACCTTTTCTTCACAATGGCATGAGTTAGAAATAGGCATTTCTACCTCAGTTGTAAATTCACTGGCTTCTTGTCTGTCTGCCATAATCCTAGACTTGTGGAGAGAATTCTTTTGTGCTTTATGTGGGTACAACAAAAATAGTTGTGTAATTTTCTAGAAACTCTAAAAGGACTCTACTTATTTCATTTCTGTGCTCAGAACATGGACTTTGGGTCTAATATTGACTATTAAACTACCTTTATTAAATCCGTAATTACAGGACATCGTGCAAGGAAATTCTGATTGGACATAGAATACTTCACAAATGCAGCAAATTCTGTAAACTATGGGACATATTTTAATTCCTGAGAAGGTGCTTTGTGCTGTTCCCACCATGTAAAGCAGCATCAAAGCCAGCTTTCCAGCTATACATAAGGATTCCCTGGCACAGAAGAATCCTTTATTGGCCAAGAGCTGGTATAATGGTCCTTTGTCAACTTCTTCCCCTGCATATAGGGGTTTGCGGGGGAGAATAAGACTGAGAGATCAGGGCTGATGATTTCCTTCAGTCCCCAGTTTTGGAATGGTCCCCTGGGAGCCATCATTACTTCTTGGTGCAATTTAGATCTAGTCTGCTGTGGCTTTAAGATACATTGGTGTCTGATTTCCCCTTGTTGTACCAGAGCCATTCAACAGAGATCAGGGAAAACAAATTCAGAAAGGTAAAACAAAGAGCTACGGGCAGGGATGAGAAGGGGGTAAGAAACTGGTGTGTGCATGCAGGAGAGGAAGCTAGGGTGTGCATTCCAAGAGCACTGAGTTGCTCCGTTGAGGCCCTGTATGTCTAGTTTGCTTTGTACTACTCTAGATTGCAATAAAGCAGTCAGAGCACAAGACAGAATCTGGCTTTAAAAACTAAATGAAAAAGGTTTTCATGTTGCCTTTTCAAAGCATTAGAAATATCACATGGCAACATTGTCTTTGGATTTCTTGTTTACAGATCACATTTTTAATTATTAGAAACAATTGCAGACAAAGCGTACGCGGAGATGGAGCTAGGCTGTGGACTTTCTGAGAGACTGTCTTTTTGTTCTGTTTGTACAGTGCCTCGCACAATGGGGTCCTAGTACACGACAGTGATCTTAGGCACTGCCACTATACAAATAAATAAATGAATAATAATAGTGAAGTTAAGCTTGAGAAGAAATACCAGTAGTTTGGAGTAAAATTCATTATGGGAATTTTGCAGTTATCCCCAAACCAAGTGCTATAAATCTAGGGAATTCATGTTGTGGTCTGGAAATGTAGCCGTTGCACCCAAACAACTCTAATTTTTCCCTCCGCTGACGAATGTTAAAGTTATTTTCTATTATAACTATAGGGAAATACTATGTTTTCAATACTACTGTTGTAATTTTTGACATATGTCAATGTTTTTAAATGGACATCATTATTATGCATCTTACATTTAAAGATTACATGATTATCTGCATGCTTTTCTCTTTTAAAAGTAGAAGAGGATATTAAAAGTAAATATGCAATGTATTTACTTCCATTTTGTTTTCTCTTTTGCTTTTAAATCTGCATTTAAAAAATGTTTTTCCTTCATGATCTTGCAACTCTTGATGGGAAGTTCTGCTCAGCTACTACAATGCACACACGATTAACTGAGTTCCTCTTTGCTTTTATCCCAATAAATGTCAGCTTTCAGGATTAACAGGTACTTTAAAAGCTATATCTATAAGAGTGGTCCCAATCAGTGACATCAGCTTTTGAACTTGTCAGCTTGTATCCTTCTTGGAAACACTGTTTTTAGGATACATAGGGCAGTATTCATCTGAGTTCTTTTTTTAATGAATTTTGTCTGATGATCTGTTCTTCTAATGGGTGGGAAAATTCCATGTCAATGATATTTTCTCACATGTAGAGAGAGTAGAAGGTAGAGGTAAAGAAAAAATTGCTCTAACTCACAATTTCAAACATTAAGTATAAAATATTCTTCAACTTTTATACATGGTTTTATAAACTGATTATGGGTTCATTATTCTCTTTCTGTTTAATATCTGGAAATTTGCATCGGAGTAAAAAGGTAAAGCTAATTATGCCTTATTCTCACATATTGAGGATCCTGTATGCCGTTCTGGCAGTGTAAAAGGGCATTAAAGTGCATAAATTAAATTTACACTCACTTTTAAGGCCCATTTACACTGCTAGAGAGGTGTAATTGGACCTTTGATGTAAATGAAAATTGGTCTCTACTGTGTTCTATGTAGACCTGAAACTTGGAAAATAAGGTTAGAAGTACTTATGCACATTACTTTAAAAAATCAGAGCTGAAGCCAGAAAATTCTAAGAAACAAATCTTTTAACAAATGGAAAAGGAAATGCCTCTGGAGAGTACTAGAATAGTTTTTTCACAGTCAAATTATTGGTGCAAATCTAGCCCAGGTTGACAATGATAAAAAATTATCTTGACAGATGTCCACTAATCTATTTGAACCACTAACCATTTGATGGCCTCATTCCAGTATTTAGTGGAAAGGACTTCACATCTCCCAAATTACATAGGCATCCTTGTTTGTGTGCTCAGAGAGGCACAGTGGTTCAGTGGTTAAAGTGCCAAGCTGAAACACACATCTTCAGGTCCCTGCTTGGCCACAGTAATGGGCCAAGTAAGGTAATTGTCACTGTTTTGGAGTTCTGTCCCTAAAATGGACTTAATAGTCCTTTCCAACCTCACAGGGATGTTGTGAAGATGAATACATTAAAGGCACTCTGATAACATTGTAAAGGGGGCCTAACCAAGATTGACTAGGAAGCAAACTATTTCTTATATTTGCTAATTCCTCCTTATAAGGGCTGAAGCTTGTGTGGATGGGGCATATGCTGCTCCATGCACTACACCATGGTCACCATTAGAAAAGTCAGGTCAAGATTTTCCAAAATGACCAGTGATGTTGTAGACCTCAATACAACATGGACTAACCTGAACAATGTAAAAGGGGCCTGATTTTTCCAAAGTGGTTAGTTTTAGCCTCAGTATTTGCCAACAAATAGTACCTGTGGACCACAGCTATTTCCTAATCTACATGTAGGAAAGAAAACTTCAATAGTTGATCACTGTAGGTGTGCTACATAGAGAATTTTCTAGCTTCCTTTGAAATTCATTTGAACTCTAAAAACTCTTTGTAAAATGAGACTTATTTACTGTTTTGTAAAGTTTGAGGGGGACTTGCTTGGTAACTCTTCCAAGAGCAGTCGTCAAAAAAGGTACTTATTTGTGTTTTCTGAGTTGCTGGATACAACTCCACCAACTCTTTCTCCCCCCACCCACCCACCCCGTCTCAAGTATTCTGTATTTGTTCAATGTAGCACTCAGCATATGTCAAATGAATAAATTCCAGGAAAACTTGTTAAAATAGAACAGCACCAGAATCAGAGCAATGACCATGGAGAGTGACATCAGCCCCTGTCCTTTGTTCTCTGTGCTCACTTCTAGAATTTGAAGGAATAGAGAATATTTCCTGTTTCTTTTATCATCCTTTTGAATAATAGGTTGCTGTAATAATTTTCTGTTTGCCCAGCTCTCCTTACAATCTGAAATGTTTGAAGAGTGGATCTTGGGGAGCAAGGCCTGTAAAGATAGGCTCCTCAAACTACACTCCGACACTGTGTAACTGGCCTGACTCTCACTAGTTGCAGACCTCCACAAATATCACTGAAGTCAATAAAATCTTTCAGGGCTAACGTGCTTGAAAATCAGGCTGTTGTCATTCAGGTGACTTTGACTTAAGAGTGTAACTTCAGGTGTTGAGATTTGAAAAATCTGACCTCATTACTTTAAAAAACAAAACAAAACCATACAGCACAATTGTATTTCTTGTGCATCATTCCCATAACGGAAAACCAAATATTTACAGGACCATAGAAGCTAGAATCTGAGGCATTGTATACACTACAAATCTAAGTCAATGGCAATTGCCTTATGTCTACCTAATAATGTATGTGCAAATACTAGCAGGTCCCTTTTACTGACCTAGCTCTCCTACAAGGCTAACTTAATTATTTCACCTCCACAGGAGGTGTAGTGCTGAATTTGAATTTGATGAGTCAACAGAGAGGCTGTGTAGGTGCAACATTGTTTAAATTGATTGAATTGACCTCCAGGAGGTGTCCCATAATGCTTCCCTGTGACCACTCAGGAGATCATTTTCAACTCTTCTGCACAGCAGTCAGGTACACAGGAAACGGTCCATCCTTTGTTAAAGTCCTGGGAAGTTTTCAATTCTCATTTCCTGTTTTGATCAGTTTGGAGAGCTCACCAGCCCAGCTGATCATGGTGACTCAAAGCTCCAAATGTGTTCCAGCTTGGAGTACACAGGAGGTGGTGGATCTCATTGGTCTGTGGGGAGAAGAGTTTGTTCAGGCTCTGAACCAGCCAAAGAAAGATAGACATCTACAAAAAGACCACACAGGGCATGGGAGAGAAGGACTACACCAGGGAAATGCAGTGGTGCCATGTAAAAGTTAAAGAACTTCAGAGGATGAGGGAGGCAAACAGTCATTCTGTTTCTGCACCACAGACATGCTGCTTCCATAATAAGCTGCATGCAATTCTCGACAGTGACCCCACCACTTCCTCTAAAAGTAGTGTGCATATCTCCCAGGAGTGGGTGTCATAGGCCACCTCAGGCAACAAGTAGGAGGATACTTTGGATGAGGAAAAAGAGGAGGAAGACAGGTGACTGGGGAATCCATTCTTCCTAAGAGCCAGGAGCTATTTTTAATCCCAGAGGAGTCCAGCTGGTTGCCGGACAGCATCATGGCCAGGCTTGATGCCAGGTAAGGCTCCTCTGGGTAGTGTGAAATTCCAATCAAACTGGAGGGATTACATGCTCTCGTTTCATATTTACCATGAAGAAAAAGTGAGCTGCAGTGGGTTACAGTTTCCCAGTGGCTGCTCCAGCCATCCAGAGTGTGTCACCTGGAAAAGACTGTTTATGTGCCAAGGAATTGCTAGGAATTCTTCCTTGGAGATCTCCAGAAAACTTTCATGGAGGTACTTTGCAATCCTTTTCAGATGATTTTGGGGGAGGGGTGTCTTATTTCATCCACTTACTTTCCCATGCCACTCCAGTATTCACTCTGGCTATGTCTACACTTGTAATTTTAAGTCGACTTTAGCTAAGTCGACTTAGGCCTTGTACACACGATCAGATTATCGCGCATTAAAGCTCATTACCGCGCGATAGCAACAACGGCGTACACACGTGCAACAGGGCTCTTGCGCGTTAAGTGCCTTGTTGTCGCGCAATCCAACAACCACTCCGACGAGAGTGGTAACAGCTGTTGCGGATCATATATTGCGCGTTTGAGCTCGTGTGTACGCTTACCGCGCATTGACTGGAGTCCGGAACTGTCCCAGCATTCCCAAGTCGTCCTCTCTGGTCTTCCCCCCACCCGCTCTGTGGCCGTGACGAAACTGTCCCCGCCCTGCCCCGAACTTATTCCCGGGATTTTCAAATTTCAAGTCTGTTTCACTTCCTGCTCTCTTCCTCGTGGAGTGTGTTTGTGCTCCGATCATCAGTACCAATGGCGGCCCGCCGTGGAAGACGCGCACCCCTTTGGAGCACGGCAGAGGTGCTGGGCCTGATCAGCATCTGGGGAGAGTCCGCCGTGCAGGCGCAGCTACGCGGCAGCAGGAGGAATTATGACACATTTGGCATAATTTCTTGGACCATGTCAGAGAGAGGGCATGATAGAGACACAGTGCAGTGCAGATCAAAGGTGAAGGAGCTCAGAATTACCTATCACCGAGCGAAGGAGGGAAACCGCCGTTCTGGATCAGCGCCTGCAACATGCAGGTACTATAAGGAAATAGAAGCCATCCTCAGTGGGGACCCCACAACCACTGCCAAAAGTCCCGTGGACACTTCAGCCCCTCCTCGTCCGGTGATTGCCAGAGCCGAGCAGGATGAGGACGTTGTTGAGGAGGAGGAGGAGGAGGAGGAGATGGAGGATGACACGGAGGAAAGCGCAACCGCGTGTAGCCAGGAGCTCTTCAGCAGCCCCGCTGAGACGTCCACCCAAGGCTTGAACTGCAGCTTGTTCTCTGAGGCGGCAGAGGGGGGTTCAGGTAAGTTTCTCCTTCATTCAGCTCTGCTCCTGCTAAAATATCATTGTCTGGGGTGGGGGTGCTTGCGGGTCCCCGCTCTGCACGCTATTTACTCTGCATTCATTAGCAGGGCATCAATACAAGCAGTGATTGTAAAATAATCATCTGCATTTAGGTCAGAAAAGGTTTCCTCGATGTACCTCCAGAGCCTAATACTCAGGTTAGATGGGAGAGCGTTTGTGTCTGCGCTCCCAAAGACGGACACTCTGCCTCTCCAGCTGCAAAGCACAGCCCTGGGAACCATGGCAGCACACAGTGCAGCAGCATACGGTCCCGGCCTGCTACCGGCGGCATGTAGGAGATGTATTCTAGATGGAAGGGGCACTCTGAGGAGAGGGATATTGGGTTCCATCTGTGTGCCCTCTTCCGATTCTTAGCCCCCGGTAAGCCGTCTATTAGAATGTACCTTGTCTGCTTCAGCGCAGCGTAGTGTGTTGACCGCCCTGTACCTTCCAGTGGAATGTGCTACTGGAAGGTTACATTGGCTATCTATGCTATGTGTTAACAATGTCTATATTGTTATTTTTGTATTAGAATTGAGCTTCACAAGGCCGGTGTCTACCCCAGCTGACCGAATGAGAAACATTAGGCGGCGTTCTCGAAGAAACAGGGAGGATATGTTTAACGACCTGCTGAAAGCAACACAAGAATCCGCAAGGGAGAATAGAGCCTGGAGAGAGGAATCCCAGCAGAGGAGGCAGAAACACAGGGACGAACTGATAAGCGTCATGAAGGAGCAAACAGAACTGCTAAAGAACATGATAGCTTTGCAGTCCCAGGCGATAAATGTCCGGGCTCCACTCCAGACAGTTCAGCCGTGTATGCCTCCCACACACCGCAGTCCCTCAAAGCATTTCTTTGAAGGCCACCCTCCACCCCGGTACAGGACAACATCCAGCGCCCCCCCCCCCCAAGCTACTTTTACGAGACCCGGAGCTACACCAACCTGTAACCCCACCCCCATCTTTCAGGTTTCAATAAAAACAGTAACAAATACTTTGAAGAATGCATTTATTTATACACATTATTGAAATGATCCTAAGGTGCACCTCATGCGTCATGGAACTTAACTAGGGAAGGGCATCATTGAAATGCTCCCTGAGTGCCTCCCTTATGCGAGCAGCTTCTCCTTGTGCCACCCTAATACTCCTAGTGGCTGGCTGCTCGAATGCTTCCTCGAGGCGCTGTGCCTCCGTAGCCCACGTAGGGGAAAACTTTTCTCCCCTACTTTCACAAATGTTATGGAGGACACAACATGACGCAATCACGGCAGGGATCTGGTCCTCCGCCAAGTCCAGCCTCCCATACAAACAGCGCCAGCGCCCTTTTAAACGGCCGAAGGCACACTCCACAGTCATTCTGCAGCGGCTCAATCGGTAATTGAACCGCTCCTTGCTGCGATCAAGGTTCCCAGTGTAGGGTTTCATGAGCCATGGCATCAGTGGGTATGCTGGGTCTCTGAGGATGACTATGGGCATCTCCACCTCCCCCACTGTTATTTTTTGATCAGGGAAAAAGGTGCCCCCTTGCAGCTTCCGGTACAGACCAGTGTTCCTGAAAATGCGGGCATCATGCACCTTTCCCGACCACCCAGCATTGATGTCCGTGAAACGACCCTTGTGATCCACGAGTGCTTGCAGCACCATGGAGAAGTAGCCCTTCCTGTTTATGTACTCCGTCACGAGATGGTCTGGAGCCAAAATAGGGATGTGTGTGCCGTCTATGGCTCCCCCGCAGTTAGGGAATCCCATGGCAGCAAAGCCGTCCACAATCTCTCGAACATTGCCCAATGTCACTGTCCTCCGTAGCAGGATGCGATTGATGGCTTCGCACACTTGTGAGAGGGCTAATCCGACGGTGGTCCTCCCGACTCCAAACTGGTTTGCAATGGACCGATAGCAGTCGGGAGTCGCCATCTTCCATACAGCAATCGCAACACGCTTCTCCACGGTTAGGGCTGACCTCATGTTGGTGTCTTTCCGTCGCAGGGCAGGGGCCAACTCTGAGCACAGTTCCAGAAAGGTTGCTTTCCGCATTCGAAAGTTCTGTACCCACTGCTCGTCATCCCACAGCTGCATAACAATGCGATCCCACCACTCGGTGCTCGTCTCTCGCGACCAGAAACGGCGTTGCACCATGTGCAGATGATCGGTGAAGGAGCTGAGCAACGCAGTGCTGTTGCTCTGCATGGCATTGATCAGCCCCTGCTCCTCGGTGTCCTCGTCTGACTCGGAGCTCATTGCGTACTGAGCAACAAGCCGAGATGTATTCAGAATGTTGAAGGCGACAATGGAGATCGTAGCAGGATCCATGCTGTCGCTGTTGCGATTGATTGCAAGTGGTGCGTTGCGTCACTGCAATGTTGAAAATAGGCGCGAGTTGCTATTGGCAACGAGGAAGACGCTAGGGGAACACAAAGCACCATGGGAAACTGACACTTTACCCATGGCGCTTTGCGTTCCTTTCCTTCATCCCATGATTCATAGCGCCGACTTAGGGGAAAATGGAACGATGGGATAGGTGCCCAGAAGTCATTGCGCTCAACCGCGATAATGCGTGTAATTTTGTTGCGTTGCAGGGAGCAACGTGTGTACGCGTTGTCCCGCAATAAAGGTCACGTGAGTTTTGTAGCGCGATTGCCTTGTTGCGCTTTAATCTGATCGTGTGTACATAGCCTTAACTAAGTCAACTTAATTAAGTCACCTTAGCATTGAGGACATAAAGAATACAACCATTGTATCCTTAATGGCTCATCAGTTTACTCCCTGGGACCAGATCACCTGGCAGATTCCTTAACATTAAGGAGACAATGGTTGTTCACACCCTCCTGTCTAAGACATTTGTCCAGAATGACACAAGTTAAAGTATGGATATAACATCAAATTCTTAACTTCTAATCAAAATAGAATTCCTAGATATAAACTATACAATCATTCCCAGCAAATTACTACCTTTCTATTGATACCAAACATGACATAGTTCCTATGGATTATAGCATTTATGAGATATCCATAGAAAATAATAGCATAAATGCTTGCCTAAATCCAGACAGTGTCACACTGTGCCCACATGCCCTGCCCTTTGGGGGACATGCCAGGCTCCCACTGTGCCCCCCCCCGGCAGGGAGGGCATTGGTGTAGTCCTGGGGCAGCCCTAAGTCGATTTAGGGCTACCCCAGGGCTACACTGGCTTAATTCGACTTTAGGAAGTCGAATTAAGCCTTAGGTTGAGTAGAAAGGTGGTTTAATAAAGTCAACTTAATTTTCATTAAGTCGACTTTATTTTCCTTAAGTCGACTTAAGCAAGCTGCTTAAGTCGAATTAAGGAAAGTGTAGTGTAGACCCAGGGCACATTAAGTCGACTTAAGCTAAGCTTAAGTCGACTTAATTTACCAGTGTAGACGCAGCCTAAGAGCCTAAAGGATTTCATTCCATGGAAAAGTGGGCCTGGACATGGAGAGCAAGAGAAAGCCATGCATGATGAGATGCTGCAGATTATGAAGACATTCCCTAGCCCTGGACATCTACAAAAGTGTCTCTTGATGCATTTCAGGGATTAACTGAATACATTCCCTCCCCCCTTTTGTCTCCTCATCTTTCAAAATGTATATTATCTTAAAAATGCCAAAGTAAATAACTGTCACATACTTTACCAATGTCCTTAGTAGATTTTAAGAATACTTCTTATTGACTTTGGTTTAAATTAGATAAAAATCCATTATTAGTGCCATTTCTTGCTTCCAGAAATCCTTTGTAAATTATTTCCTAGCTCTCATGTACACACACACACACACACACACACACACACACACACACACACACACACACACACACACACACACACTTTAAATATACTAGCAATCATCCATATAGTCCTAATTTTTGGGGTGTTTTTTAGTACATATAAGACAATGTATTTTATTCAAGAGATTTGTTTTAATCTAATTATGTAGGTGAATAAAAATTACTGCATGATGGTGCATCTAATGTAAGTTATCTATTATTCACACCACATTTACTTTTAATATTCATGCAGATTTCCTTTGACATAACCTACTGTGTCACAGTTAATCCAATAAAGATAAAATATAGCTGAGCAAAACACCAGTCGATTTCAGCTTTCTGGTAATTATTAAAGACTATTTCACATTGGTTCCCTCAATCAATGCATTTCCCTTTGGATATGATAGTGTTCCTCTTTGAAGCTTTCAATCCCCCCAATGGATTCAGAGGAACATTCAGGCACTTTTTTAGTCTCTAGGCCTCAGAGGCAGTTCAAAGAGCACAACCAGCCATCACAGGTTTATCCTCAAAGGCTGACATTGTCTGTTTGATGTATGGTGACTTAAAAAGTCATCTCTAGCAAAGCATGTGTTTGCTACCAGTCTATTGAATCAGCCATTATCAGCTTATCTGTATGCGCCCAGCACATCAGCTAACAGCTCAAAGGATAGAACACAATCTCTTCCCAGACCTACTATTGATTTAATTCCTCCCTCTAATTTCATATTGTTTTGTGTCCTGTTGCTGAAGCAGACCCTCTAACTTATAAAGTAAGCACAGATGCTGAATTCTAGTGGCTTTAGTTTGTGGGCAAGTGCAGGAAATGAGCAAGGTTTTGTAATTGTACACTTCCAGCAGGATTAGCAGCATGGTTTTTGCTTGATCCACGACATGCTTCAGTCCCTGCATGTCAGGATTCATGATACATACATGCTGCAGATATTTCGTTTTATAGAGCTCAGCCACAACTGCCTGAGGTGATGCAGTAATATTTCGGTATTGCTGAGTTTATAATGCAGATCAACAGCATTGTTTTATTTCTGTATGTCAACAGTTGGTGATAACTGGCTACTGTCATTTGATGCAAATGGATAGTAAAAAATTAGTGCATCATTCTAGACTGAATCAAAAAACAAGGTGTTTTCTCTGTACCATGATTTGGAAGAAATGAACTTGTGTAATTTAGTGTGTTGTATTTTTTGCTCAGATTATTCTTCATATCCACTTGTAGTCACAGGTAATGGTATAGTGTATTTAGCTATCATAACTTGATTTGGTCATTAATTTGTCATCATGCTGTTATAATTGCAGTAATGCAATAAAATAATTAAAAACATACTATTGTATATCATAAGCTATAACTGAATAGGGTATAGGGTTGTGATTTTGGTTTCAGAAACATTATCTCCAGCCAAAATGCAAGCTAAAACTGGTTTTGCAGCTATTTAATTTTTTTGTCCCCACTTCCCCATGTGTTCCTAGCTCTTCTTATGCTAGATGTCCCACCTTTTGACTATTTTCTTGGACATAATCAATCCATCTTGCTGTGTTATCCAGCTATGTTATCCAGTTATCCAGCATATCTATGCTATGGGAGATTTAAACATGAGCTTGAGGACCCTCATGGTGTCCAATCTCTCTGGTGGGTAGAGGGAATTTGGTGCCATTTGATGCAAGACGTGTTATTTTAAGCATCTATAGGTGGCACACCTCAGGATCCTAATGCTGCTGTAAGAAACTTGAACTGCTCTCCTCCTCTTTCTGGGGAGATGATAAGATCATTTGCTATGGTCAGAGGTGGGCAAGGAGAGAAGTGAACTCTTATGCATATAAAAATAAATGCATTTCCTTTAAACCTGCTCTATAAGTTTGCAGTTGATCTTTAGAATAGTTGAACTTTAAGAGAATGCAAATCATTGGTTTGGGTTGGGAGTAGGCCTTACTTAAAGCTGTCATAACAGCGCTCCACTCTTGTGAGATCTGCAGGGACTCAAGGAATATCCTCCCTCTCACCTTCATGCCATACTATGGTTTCAGTAGCTCTTGTGGCTGATTTTTCCTGTGCTCCACAAGGATGAATTGATTGCTCCCTCACAAGTTCCCAGAAAGCTATCTTCAGATAGGATAATCAACTGCTGCACCAAAGCCCAGCACAGGAGAGCCACAACTATTCTGCAGACACACTTCTCTGCATGTTGTGGAAAAGGGATCAGAGCTAAGACCAATACAAACATTTGTACAAACATGATACAGCCCTTGTCATGGTGATCCATGTCTTTTGAGACTGAACTACTGTAATGGGCTATACACTGAGATGTCAAATTGATGCTGGTCCACAATGCAGATGCATGCTTATTAAGTGGTTTTTTCGTGTCAGGAACATGTGGTACCACTGTACTGGGATCTCCACTGGTTTTCAGTATGTGTCTGGATGGAACTCAGAGTATTGGTTTTCACTACAATGCCTTAAATTATTTGGTGCCTCACCTGAGGAATCTCCTCTTTCTATGGCATACTACTAATGTTGAAACAAGCAGAAGTACTTGAGCTGGAGTTTAAATTGGAGCAGGCTGCTATGAGGAACAGTCTCTGTGTGGAGCGCTCTACACTGGATAGCAAACAATTTAGGAAAGGAGGGGATTCTTTTAATATCTAGAGTTTGGTCACAAAATGAGATGGTTACTCACTCTAAACTACCTGATTAAAGACAGTGTTACTGATAAGTCAGCTTTTGTTGTTAACAATGAAACAGTATGTTGTAAGTATCTGTTCTTGGTTCCCAGTTCCATTAGAGTTATCCATTCTAAACATCAACTTTATATCTCACCCTGAAAAAATCCAACATTTTACCTCTACAATCTGTTATGAAAAGAATGCTAATATTTTTTGACATGCTTATGTCACATTTATGAACGTCTTCTGTTAATGTACATGTCTTGGTTTAAGTAATTGTTAATGTAGTATAAAGATACAAGTGCTGAAGCATTATAATTATTTTAGGGTTTTTTAATAGGAAATTTAACTTGGCCGTACCCTTTTTACTTTGGTAGCAACTAATAATGATGGAAATAGCTGATATTACCCTTTCCCAAATGCAAATATATGCTGTGTTTGTAATGGAAGAAAACATGATATTCTCATGACATTTTGAATGCAAATGGAAAAGCGTAATGATAAGATAAGTTAACTGTTTTAGTATTGAAAAGTAGGACCCCTCCCAGAAGAAACACTAGAGATTATCTGTTGAACTTTTCAGTGCTGATCTCAGTAACCACTGCAGTACTGATCTTAGCAGGTTGTTTGTGAAGAAACAGGTACACACTGCTGGCCACCAGCTGGGTTCAGTCACCCCTGCAAAAGCATTAAAGTAGCAGTGACCCACATAAAAGCTAATTTTACAGCACTTACTCACAGGAACAGCACTATTGAAATCAGTGATCCTTGTGCTGGGCACTGCCAAGGCCACTTTGTGTCTCCAGGTGCTTTCCAGCATAGCTGGAGATCTGCAGGTGAGGTGGTCCAAAGGGCATGAGGCCAAAGTGCAATGTGCTCCTCTAATACACAGAGTGAGGGTCCAGTTAGGTGGTGTAAATGAGAGCAGCCTGGGGAAGTTTAAAAGTGACATAGTGCTATAGCTGTGATTGTACCCAATCACTACTGTGGGGCAACTCATATGAGTAAGAGCTGAATGTTCAAGCCCATGGTATAATTTGGCTCTTTATTTTCAACACACATTAACACTCTTGAATATTTATTGCAAATTAGTGTATTGCTCTGATTTTGTTATTGAACTGGTTTCTTGATATCTGGATAAGGGAAATGAGATGCAGGATTTCACTATAAAATGCGAAATATGCAAACAGCGGCCTCTTTCTCTCCTGTGACCTTTCATAGTACATAGCTGTCTCTTATCAGTGCTTTCTTCAAGCTTGCATAAATAAATACAATATACATTTGATGTGCATCCAACAGTAGCACTCTTGCCAAATATATAGCTAAGAATAAGCATTTATCGGATGATCTAATAGCTTTCTCTAGATAAGTGCCTGAGAGTACTACTGTGAAGTGGACTGTGTGCCTTGTGTATTGGGGAAAAAAGTCCAGTTGGAGCAGTTGAAAGGCTTTTGCGCTGCTCCATGAAAGAATGATGGAGTTGAAGTGCACACTGGTAGAGTGCAATTAACATCAAGGAGAGAGAATACATTTTAGTGCATATAAAACTAAGGGATTTTGTAAAAATGTGACACAAATATTTTAGAGAAAAGGTCTAATTTTGAAAAGTGTTTACATACCTTACTGCATGTTTCTCTCACTTGACTCTTTAAGGACAGGTGCTTTTTAGAGGTAGCATCAACTTGGCATATCAACTAATTCCTGTCATCCATTTCACGTCAGTCTGGCTTTCTTTATGAAGCATCAAACAAATGAGTAGTGCGACATACTGATAGGGAGGAAAGATTTGGTTCTGAAATCAGTAGTTCTAGCCCAATGGGAGACTGAAAGAGTTCTACAGAAATGACGTGCCCTGCTTCCTAGGGAGTGCAAGTCTCACTGTTGCTCAAAAGAGCACTCAACCAACCCCTGCTGGATGAACAAGGGAAACGTTAGCAAGGCTCCAATAAGAGCTTGGTTCTTTCATATTCATAAATAAAAGTTCCCTGACTTGATCTCTCACAAGTCCCACTCAGCCCCGGTTATCCATCTTCAAGTACAATCCAAAGAGTTGTTGCCCTATATTTCTCCTGTGCCTTTCTACCTATACATGGCTGTGTACAGGACAATTGTCCTGGCAGAACCCCTGAACTTCTAGCCCACCTGAAGCAAGATGACTCAAGCCAGGTATCTCTAAACGTGGGCAGTGAATGGTCCAGTTTGCTGCCCATTTCTGAAATTCACTTTGCTTTATGAAAGACATGCCTCATAAAGCTCTATTCACTCAGGAGAGGAAAAGCACTTGTGAAGCAAAGCATGGCAGCAGTGAGACTTAAGTAAGCAGAAAAACCTGAGGATGTGCTGATTTTTAAATGGCAGAGCACCTGGGTTGAATGTGACTCCTTGGCCATTCTTTGGATGGATAGACAGCTGTGCGAGGACAGAGGAAGAAATCAACAGTGAGCAAGAAACAAATAAAACTCCAAACTTTATTTTTATGGTTTAGGGAAACTGATTCTTTAAAGAGACCTATTTGGATCTGAGTGGACAACCAAAATGGATGAAAGGTGAGTTTATTTGAAGTTTTTAGAATAGTTCTTTCTCTTTTCAATGAAATGGGTTCTCAGTACATGAAGCTGCATGAGGTGAGACTGGATACCCTGCTGCCTGCATTTTGTCTTTTTAAAAAGCTCTTCTTCAGGCCATCACAACATGGCATAGCACCAGCCTAAAATATACAGTATTGGTATGGGTGAGATGACTGAAAAATTATTGTAAAAACGTTCACATCTTTTTTTCCTGGGGTTTTCTAGCCTTCAAAAATATTGCTGTTTGTGCAATATTGAGGGACCAAATCTTTTCACTGATTTGATTTAGAAATTAATTTCCAATTCAAAGGCTTTGATTTTGGGTGTGGATTTTGGCTTGGGGTAAATAGAGATTGGCACATGATCTCACACACCCTTTTATATTCATATGTGTTTTCGCACTCTCCTTCCTCTGCACTTCTCAAATAAGTGGGTGTGACAGCAGCTGAGAGCATTGCACATTGGAAAATGGCATATAAATCTGTTCTATATCCTTCTGCCCTAAGATAACAATCCATCTTCTGGCTTGTGCACAGGGCCCGACTGAGGTTCCATGGCTTCAAGAGGGGTAACATCTACCATATCTTTTTGAGTGAGGAAAAGCCCAGTCAGCAAGTGAATGGTGGGAAGATGGGGTAGATAACACTAGTTCTGGGAAAGTGTCTCCCAGAAATATGAAGTATTTTCAGTTATAATGGGGTAGAAACAGGAAGTGGGAGGAGGGGAGAGATACGACACCTATCAAGGCAGGCTGTAGGAAGTAAGTGAAGTGGATCAGGAGTTGAAGTGTGGTGTACTGGAGAAATGGGCTGACCTACACAGGTGATAAGCTGTTGCACAGGCTGGCAGACATGGGCAGCTACATGCCAGCTGATGGTTGGGGAGTAGCAAGGGCTGACCAATGGGCGGAGGCAGAGAATTAGCCATAATTCTGGAATTCTAGGCCTACCTATTAAAGTCAGTGGGAGCCGAGAGATCATTTTGTTTGTTTCAGTAGGTCTGGTGATGCCAGACTCAGCTATCTTTAAGTCAGCACCTTTTGTTTCGTAGACAAAAGGGACTCTTCTGGCAGGATGAGTTTTACATCTTTCTCTCCTTACTTATTTTATTCTGTCATTTTCTCTCTGTGGTGTTTAAAGCACCTCTCTTTATTTTCTTCTAGTGTTGCCTTCTTTCCTGATACCTCTGTTCTTTCACCTTGCTTAAATTTTGGAATGTGAGCATCCACCCTCCCTCTCTTCTGCCCCTTCATCTATTCTAGTGTCTCCACTAGACCTTTCCCTTCTGGAGTTGGGGGGAGGGAGGGAGTAATACTTTCTCCTCTTTCCACACCACTTCTCATCCTCCCTTTATCTGTGTGCCCCCACTTCAACTTTCTATTGTTTTTCTATCTTCCCCAAGATAGCTTAATGTATGGTGACTGGGACTTTTATAACTACACAGAATAGATAGGTGGGCCTCCATAGACCTGGGGACCTTCATCCTTTCTTCTTCAGTCCTCATTCCCAAGGAACTAACTGCGTGTCTCCACTTCTTCCTCAGAACATCCATGGGACAGCAGAAATAGAGAGAAGCTGGCTGTTGGCTATGGTGAGAAGTGAATAGGGTGGGGGAAGGAAAAGTAGAAACCCACTCATTTCTTCTTCGCTCATACCTGCTCTTTTCTTTTCATGGTCCATGGTTGGGATGTCTGTATTGTCTGCTCTCTCTTTCAATGTCTCTCTCTATGGAGTTGTCAGGCAGTACCTTAATTACCTTTGGGGGGGGGCATTAGGGGAAATCCTCCCTCAGTTCTATTACTCTACCTCCACGATTTTGTGAATTGGTGAACAAGACAGCACGTGAAAGGTAGACATTCCTTCTCAGTAAATAAGTAAAAATGGCTTCACTCTGTTATTTTAGGCATAGTTGTTTTGGGGAAGGGAGGAGACTGAACTGATTCAAACTGAAACTGAAAATTTGCATTTTTTTCTCACTGCAATGAAAAACAAATACATTTCTGGTTGACCAAAACATTTCATTTGACCCAAAACCTTTTTCTTTTGTCTTTTGTTTCGTTTTGCTTTGTAGTGTATTCACCCTGTTTTTAGTTTTTGTCTTCCAGTAAATAAATAAATAAATAAAATGTGACAGTATTTCCAATGTTGGTAGTATTTTCATTTTTTTAATGAACCTTTATAGCAGGAATCATTCAATGGAAGAATATGTCAGTCATCTCTAGTAAGAAAAAAATTATTTTCTTGGAAGCCTAACTTGCTTAGGTATGGGGTAGTCTTATCAAATAGAGACTACCAAAGAACACTAGGATCAGTGGCCTGGTAATCAAATGTTGGGTTGCTAAATAGTAGAAAATATTTTTGACTTTGATTTTTCTGCCTTTTAGTGAGCTGTGTGGACCAGGAAAATAAAGATCTGATGTGAGCCAGCTACTGGAATAAGCTTTCTCCTCTCCTGTATGTTTATTCTGAGCATACATTTGGCTCTCAGTTTTGTCTGACTACTTTCATTGTCACCAGACTCTATTTCATAGATCTGTTTCAGATAATTTTCTCCCTTTCAATATTTAGACCTACCTTGTGTTTTCCACTAGTTTTATAATGCACATCAGAATTCTGAACTTGGCAGTATTTAGGTGTTATACACTAAGATCTGCTGCTTAAGGAGACATAGAACTGAGAAATGGAATGACTCCTTAGACGTATGGAGTAAATCTTTGGTCAAATAGGTTTTCCATTATATTTTATTGCACTCTAAGTCTAGGGCAGGTAAAACAACATCAGCACTGGGTTCAATTAGTTAACACCCATTAACAAGTTCTCTTACCTTATTGACCTTATGTTTACATGACTTGTACAACTAAATCTAAGGCCAATCCCCCCTCCTTATTAGAGCCACAGATAAAAGCACTCATGCTAACTTTGCTGAGCTTTTTATCAGCTCCTGAAGTTTGTACAAAAGTTTGTTGCTGACCAGGAAACTGGGTCATGCAATTGTTCAGCAATAACAGTGATCTTTTGATGTGCCTCAGCAGCAGCTTTCCTTTAACAGAAGTCCTGTGGTTCGAGTGCTTCACAAATTGAGCTTCATGCTGCCAATATTTCCTCCCCTTTAACAAAATGCCTCTGCCTTAAGGTTTTTCTGATTGATACAGACATTCTGGGGTTGTTTTTTAATTATTAAAATATATTTTCAAATGGTCGCTCCTGAAGTTCAGAAATATGTTTACAGGTTGCTGTCAAGTTAACACCTGGGATATACTAGTCTATGGCTAGAGGATATTAAACATTAACATGACCAGGCAATAAAAGGTGACATACAACCACACAGTTCTGTTCAAATGGATCTTTCATGACCACTGGGGGGCATTTTCAGAACCGTATTTTTCAATCATCAGTGTTTTCTTAACTCCCCAATGCTGAGAAGAAATGCTGCGTAAACTGACTGTTGGCAAATAGTGAAATATGTATAGCTCATTTGATCAGATATCCTTTTAGTAGAAAGATAAATTATGAATTTGTGAAAGGGACTGTTGACAGTTATGCTACCTTGATATTAATAGGATAAGAACGCAATATGGCAAGTATCTGGGATATATTTTCTGATAGAAACCCTTTTCATTTTAAGAACACATGCATGTCTGCACACACAAATTATGTGAGAAAATCTTTTGGATTCAATGGAAATCCTCTAATCAGCTGTTGAGGATTCCCATCTATTTCAAGTCCTGCCCAAATCATTCAGTCTGGGCAAAAATACATCAATGCTTGGCTAACCCCATCTGCCTATGACATCTTTGAATGTATAAGCTATTATAAAAAAAATTATCCATGCAGTGAAATGAAAAAATAACTTTTTCCTATCTACTGTTCCGAGTACAGACATATAAATATTGAATCAAAGTTTGCTGTACTTAGAACCAGACTAAGTAAAAAGAAACACCATCAGGCAGATATACACACATAGAAACATTTTAGTCAGATGTATGTTTGTCCTGGTAAAACTTAAAACACTGGATCTTGATGTGAACCATGCTATATCTCTTTGTAATAAACTCTAAAAGTATAAAAAATATTTTCCTGTCATCAGTTAAAAGAGGGCTTTAATTTTGACTCCAACATTGGTTTTATTTAAGCTTTGTCTAACTGCTGGGCCTAGTCCTGCAAAACTGAGCAAAGCCCAAATTTAAGGGTCTTTTTTTCCCAACATAAAGGTGCTGAAGCACCGTGTGACTGAAGGAAGGAATCCTCAGACCCAGCAAGAGCTGAAGGGTCATGGCATCTGTGTAGCTGGACTCAGCTCAACTGTTGCTGGATATTGAGTAGGAGTAGTAGTAAAAAAGATCATTCTGCTGTTTTCGTCTTTCCATGCATTGGTTAGGAATCCTTGTGGATTCATGCTGTGCTGGAGCTCAGTGACTCTACCTCCAACCTCGCACTTCTCCAAACCACCTCTTCACAGCATTGTTGTGTGGAGAGAGCTGCTGCGATGCACATGAGAGTCAGCCATATGACGAGAGAACTTTTTGTGGATTGTTTTTGGTCGTGCAGTCTCTAAAACATTTTGTTCTAATAATGTATGTGGATAAGTGGGTTCAGAATAAGGCCCAACATGAATGCTGTGAGAACAATCCTCTCCAAGTTATATAGAATATAGAAGTCCTCTGAGCCAGGACTTTTATAATGAAACCTGACCTATGGAAACCAACAGAATCTACACTTCTAAATTTATTTGTGTTATTTTAAAAAGGTTATTTTGAAGTACTATGTAGGGTTTGAAACGTTCATGGTTTGGACTATCTTGTGGTTTCAGCACTGCAGTGTTTTAAGATATTATACAATTTTATTTTTATAAGGGGGTTAGTAACAGCAAATAGCATATGACGTATGTGTATGTATATAGAGGTGTCTAATATACAACTTCCCCCATGTTCTTTATCTGTATGTATAATGCAGAACAATTTTCAATTAATCATTTATAAAACCTTGCGGGGGATGGGCTGTAACCTGAAGAAATATATGTAATATATGTATAGTTTAAGATGTATCAGATAACGTACAGAAATTACCATTAACCCCCCCTCCCCCCAAACTCTGTCAACAGTTACCATATAACAGTATCTGAGACAGCAGAGTTTTCCCCTTAGAACAGGAAATAACATTAGCGTCCCAAATACCATGGCCTCTTTCAGTTCCACTGGACCCAGTAAGTATATTTAAAGATATTTTAAAATAAAAAATAATGAGGTAAGTGGTAGAGTTAAATACTCTCTTTTTTTCCAGTTTTGGATGAAGTTACTGGTTTGCTCTTATTTTATCTGAATCTGTTCCC
Source organism: Pelusios castaneus (assembly GCA_007922175.1). NCBI lineage: Eukaryota > Metazoa > Chordata > Testudines > Pelomedusidae > Pelusios > Pelusios castaneus. The sequence goes on from ML685776.1 coordinate 11,064,028, forward strand.
CCATTCATGGTGATGTTGGCCCTACATTGTAATCATCTCTGGAATGAATGCTATAGCAGTCCGTTGGAATGCTGAGGAAAAGATATAATTCCAATCAATATTGAAAATAATTGGTGTGTCTTATGAAATGTGGTTGTAGCTGTGTTAGTCCCAGATATTAGACAACCTGCACTTCTGGCCTTCAGATGATCCCCAACCTCTCTAAGTTCATCAGAAGCCCAGGACACATCAACACAAAGGAGCACCAGGTCCTGTCAGAACAACAGATGCAAAACCTGCAGATGTATCTCTACTGCTGTAATGATTAACACGACACCTTTCAGGCTCCATGGGTCCTAACCACGCTGATCACAACATGTTGTATATTACATGCAGTGTACTAAATGCCCCAACAATAACTACGTGGGTGAGACCAGACACGCACTATGCTCTTGGATAAACCCATGCAGGAAAATAAGACAAGTAAGTGCTATTATCTGGGGATGAACAATTTCACAAAATGATCAATTTATATCCTCAAAGGATACCACAAGTACAACGTTAAAAAGATGAATCTGGGAGCTTAAACTTATTACTCTGCTAAACTAATAATTATGGATTGAACAGAGACATTGGCTTTATGGCTTATTATTACAGTCTATAACCTACTAACCCTTCCTTTTGTCCTATGAGTGTAGAAGTCGTAATAGACCGCTCTACCTAGAATGGTTCCTCACAACATGTACTAACTACTAATGCTAAACAATCTGTTCCACCTTGCATTTTGCTGTGATGCTGGAAGTACCTTTCCCAGACCTGAGGAAGAGCTCTGTGTGGCTGAAAGCTTGTCTCACACCAACAGGTGTTGGTCCATTAAAAGACACTACTTTACCCACCATGGAGCTGATTTAGGAAGTTACTGATGATGGCATTCCCATATGTTATTTCTGGCAGACAAGTGCACTCCTGCCTTCTTAGCCGTATGGGTACTCATTTTGGTGACACTTGACTGTTAAGGTGATTTAAGTAATTTTTACTCTAGACGGGATCATTCTGATAACTTTGATTTACACTATGAAATGAATGATCACCTATAGTAAGTGACAGCAGAGTCTTAAAGCAGTGTCTTAAGCAGATAAAACCTGAGACTTAGTGCTCAAAGATTACAATTTACTTTTATTGAACATTTTTATTTAGGAATTTCTTTAGTGTATGGTTGCTTTGCAATTTTAAAATCAAGCAAATTTATGTTGTATGTAAGCTACCCCTATTGCTCCAACAAAAGAGCCTCCATCCTTCCTGCTGTTTTGTTCCCTAAACTCTGGAAGTTGAGGAGGGTGATGGGTAGGTTAGGAATTAAAAATACTCATCCTTTCTATGAATGCCTGAATTATATCACTTTGAGAACTAGCAACCCCACAAAAGCAGTACTTTGGAGAGTGATGTTTCAGCATGATGATAAACACAGGCTGATTTGCTGATGTTGTAATATCAGTCCGAGAACTATCACCCACTGGACGTAATATATACTGTATGCATAGCCATCCAACTTTCCTTTGTGGGGATAAAACCCCACCAAGTTAAAGTCAAGTAATGAATGGAAAAATGAGACCAATTTTCAAACATGAGTACCTATATATAATATCCTATCCCTGAAACTGCGTGTCTCAAATAGACATTTAGGTATATAAAGATCTGTTTTGCACAATTAAAGTGACTATAAGTATAACCATATGTGGGATGTACTATGTATTGGAGTGACGACACTTTCCTGAAGCCATAGGTCGTGTGTCACGAGATCAGAGTTCTAACCTTGAATGAGAACCTGTGTGACCTAGGGCAAATAGTTTCCTTCTCCTCACCCCTCAACTCCCTCCTCAGGAATTAAGAATGTTCTATTGGCTTATGCAACAGAGTCCTGTGGCACTTTTAAAGACTAACAGATTTATTTATCAAATAAATCTGTTAGTCTTTAAAAGTGCCACAGCACTCTGTTGTCTTTCTACAATAGACTAACACGGCTACCCCTTTGGAATTTGACTATTGGCTTATATTAGTGCCAAGATTCCATCCACAGTAAAGGGAATAGTGCTCACCCCCAAGAATGCCTTGGAAAAGTGACATTCTTGCCCCTTAAAAATGCATAAATAGTACCTACTAATAATGTGCATGCTCAAGCCAAACCAATGCATTTTCATTTCTTGATACCTTCAACAGCTGACAAAAGCATAAGGAATTTAATACATACACTGAGACACTCTATTTCTCATTGGTAAATAGTGGATACATAATTTAGATGTGCATAGTAGGGAGATTCTATTGAAAGTCGAGCTACTTAGAGAGTCCAACTTCAGACTGCTATGAACACTGGAGTAACTAGCATGAACTGAAACTAAAGTAATGTTCAGAATGCAATCAGTGTATCATAATCTTGTTCGGAACAGGATGTGTGCACATCTTACTCACTTTTGTTGGACCCAAGGACTGAGCATCAAAGGGTATGTCTACACTAGCAGTTCAGGTTGACTTAAGGACCCTTAAGTCAACCTAAAGCATTTCATGTCTACACTTGATGTGTGACCTTGGTCATCCACAGAAAAGAAATACAAGTGCAGTTATCCTGGAACTGTAACTTTCTGTTCATGTCGTACAGACTAAGTTAGATTAGAAACAAATACTCTTGCTGGCAGATGTAATGCAACACTAAACTTGACTTTATTAGATTTCATAATGATAACACAAGAACTCACAGTTTTTGCCAGCAACAACCTGCTGTCTTGCAGAACTCTGACTTTTAGACCTACTTCCCAGGTGATCAGCTCTGTAGTCATCCCTCCATAGTCAAGTCCTAGACTGCCATCTTTAGCCTTCTGCTCCATAGCTGTCAAGTTGTGTGCAGCTCTGTGTGAAACTTTATGCAAATGATTTAATGAGCTAATTTGCATTGTTAAAAATAATTTATATATTCTCTAAAATTCTGTCTTAACCAGTAGTGGGGTTATGTCACGGATCAGCACAAAACCTGGCAGCTTTTACTTAAATCTCTACCTTATTAGTCTCAAGTATATACAAACAATCTGTTATAGAGCACTCCAAACTATTAGTTACATCACAAGTCTGGGGCAGTCAGATTCAATTGCAGATTTCTGGTTGGCTGGACCTTCCAAATGCAGGTGGATAGGTGCTGGTGATGCTGAGTGCTGGAGGATAGTGGAGTGTGGTAGGGTTTCTGGGTGCTGGGTTGGGTGGATACTTGTTGTCTGGAGGAGTATCTAATTGGGAAACAGATTGTGGGGGTGGAAGCTGAAGGCAAAACTAGGTGAGTAAGGGGTGTCTGAAGATGCTAGAAGAAAGCCTGATACTAGGTGGTGGAGACCACATGGATGGTTGGGTTGGGATGCCTGGGTGGATGTTGGAGACTGGAGGGAATTTGGGGCTAGGTGGAAGCATTGGGGCTAAGCTGAGCACCTGGAAGGTTAAAAGGTGGGTAATCTGAGAGGGGAGGCTGTGAAGTGATGAGAGGAAATGGGACAATCTAGGCCCAGTAGTGAGCCCTTTATCATTCTTTCCCTAGTTGCTGCTGCTGTCTGCTGCTCATTTGTGATCCAGTGAGATGGAGCCAGAGGCACCAGATGGAAGATGCGGCCTGCAGAGTAGGCACCACCTTGAACTCTGGATGAATGACATAAGTGGGCCATAGATATTCATGATAAGGCTGTATGAGATGCACGACACTAGACAGCCATTCTGCTTTCCCTGACCTAAAGGCCCCTTGGTCTCATGGTATCTGATTCTTTTAGCCATGAAATACAACTTCCTTGTCCTGTTCACTAGGTATCATGGAGCCTTCTATAGGCCAGGGGTTCTCAACCTTTTAAGGGTCAAGACACAGCTGGGAACCTTCCCAGCTGTGTGCAACCCCCCCCCCCCATGTCTTAGCTCCACCTCCCCAGTCCCGCATCTGCCCCACGCCCGAGCAGCCCTACATCCTAGCTCTACAGCCACGCCTCCTTCCCCCAGCCCAACCCTGTGTCTCTCCCCTTCCCTCCCAGCCCAACCCCGGCATCTCTCCCCTTCTTCCCAGCCCGACCCCACGTCTCTCCCCTTCTCCCCTGCCCGACCCCATGTCTCTCTCCTTCTCCAGAGAGGCTGCTAACAGGGAGTTTTGCAAGGGAGTTCTCCAGGTGAAGGAGG
>ML685776.1:11078200-11107215 GCA_007922175.1 Pelusios castaneus
GGGCCGGGTAAATAACCTTGGCGGGCCGTATCCGGCCCACGGGCCGTAGTTTGAGGACCCCTGGTCTATATATTAAGTAAATGTTTTATTTTTTAAACTTTTCAAAAATTATTTAATTGGATTTTACAGAGTACAAAAATGAAAGAAAGAGCCGGGAAAAGCCAAAGTAAAATGTGGAAAAAGAACTCCCCAACAATGTACAGTAACAGAATAGAAATTACAACACTATTTTCAGTTATGTATGTGGTCCATAATGTCACTTACAGGATCCTATATATTCATGGAATGATTTGTAATCGTATCCTTTCAAATGGGTTTTATTATTGATCCATCCATTGTTCTTTGACCTACGTAAATTGAGTTTGATAAATTTCAGTTCAGTTTGGTGGACAGGCCTCCATCACATCAGCCAATGCTACCACAACTAGATTTAATTGACACTTCATTGACAGTCTCATTTGCGAAATCAGTGGCTGAAGACGTTTGGATAAACTAAACTATCCTCTTACCCTGATTTGGTATAGGCCTGTTTTTAAAGCAGAATTGGGAAAGATGCTTTGCTGCTGTTTTTGTGTACCCATTCAATCTCTGGAATGTCAGGCTGGTACCTCTCAAGAGTATTAAACTAGACTATAAACGCCAGCTTTAAAAAAATACTGTAGTGCTTATGAAAGGTGTTAGATACTTAGGAAAACTAGATACCTCTAATCACACAGTACTTCCAGCACTGGTAGCAGGAGTGTTCTATACCACACTGATGTGTCCCATCTGTTCTTCCTGCTGAGACCACTTCTACTGATGAAAAGACAACTGACTACTCCATGCTCATTTCTACCTTGTCCCTTTTGTGGAAATTGACAATGAGAATGCCAATTGGATGTGGACAACTGTCTTCTAAAAACTGGACTGAGACCACCAACCCACATCACATAGGCTTCCAAACAGCTACTTTCTGTTTATTATTGGTGTGGGCCAGATAAGAAGCAGGAACCTAGACATGAAAGGTGTGGTGACACTTCCTCCTTTTTCCACCTTGATTTTATTGTCTGTGAAAATATTTCTGTGTATAAGGCATGCAAGATCACACACAAATTGGAGATTTTACAATAGTTAGATAAAAGAGCAAAGTGCTTCTTTGACTGTTGGTCAGCTTATCACTTTTACATAGTATTTACTTCCATTTAAAGTAAAGACAAAGGGCTGAATCCTTTACTGTTATAAATTGGTGCAACTCCATTAACTTTAAAGAAGCTGTGCCATTTTATGCTAGCAGAGAATTGGCTCAATGTGGCCTATTCAGGGAAATGATGAAGATATTTTAATAAATTCAGTCTGATCAGATTAGACTGTTTATGATGATGACTTGATGATTATAATGTGCTTTGCATTTAGAGTAACATTATATCCAAGGAGTTCAAACCAATTTATAAATATTGGGCTTGATTCACTGTGGAGCTTTTTGTCAGTTTCTGCCCTCTTGTGGAAAACTCCCAGTGCAGGGAAGTCCACTCAGAAGATGGCTGAAAAGGAATTAGGTGCCTGCAATCTCTTTTCTGTCTAGGCCTGTAGCCTAGGAGCCACTGCCTTGAAAATAGGAGCCAAGCCAGACAGGGATTCACTGATTCATTGCATCCAACAGGGAGCCTTCGCCAGTGTAATGTTTCTGTGGTTCTCCTGGTAACGTCATAAACATTATGCATGGGAAAGTAAAAAGGTTTTAACTTACTGTACTGTGTCTCTTGTTGATACTGTAACATTAAGATTAAGGTACAGCAAACTGAGTTATAGTCTTGTGATGTTTCTGCTTTGGAGTCAATATTTGGCTATATCTATGGTTCTGGCTAAGGGTGTGATTCCTAGTTCACTACACATACTCTCCCTGAGAGCTGGCACAAGTGTGAATAGTACTGTAGCTGTGGTATCATGGATAGTGGCAGCAGTGGAATTATACGGCTTAGCTATGCCATGTTGTGTATGTACTTGACTATTTCAAGTGGGTTTGTACTCTGCATGGCTTAGCTGTACTGCTGCTGCCCAGGTTACCATGGCCACTACTATTTACACTCACACGAGAGCTGAGAATCGCACCCTCAGCTTGTAATGTAGATGTAGCCTTTGTGTCACTCCTTGGATGAAAGAAAATTGCACCGATCCATGAAAGGAAAACTAAATAGAAAAAAAGTAGAAGTTTAATTTTAAGGATACTTGTTTCATAATTCACACTCTGTGTGTAATTTACATGCTTTAGCTTGCACATAACTGAATACAAATGAATTTTAGTGAATATAAACCACCAAAAAAGTACTGCGTTAACAAAAAAGCACCTGTTCTTTAATAAATTTAGTACTTTGTTTCCGGCAGGACAGATCTAGTGCCTTGCAGAAAGCATTTTTTAAATGTAACACTTTAAATAAAAAAGAGAGCATGGTATTCCCACCTGAAATATTATACTCTTACTTCTAGACATGGTTCCTCTCTTCTTCCAGTAAAAGCCTATTTAAACTGATTAATGCAAAAGAAAACTTTAGCCTTTCGGCATTGATATCACTGAATTGGTCTTTGGTACTTAAGAAATAACTTGGGAATGGAGCATAATTTGGTGCTGTTTCAGTAATGAGGAGTGCTTTATAATGATGCCAGGGTGTGATGGAATATTTGATGGGGTGGTCACCCCACATGAGCCCTGAAAGGGTGAAGGAAGTTGAGAGAGAGGCCACGCATGAAGGGTTTAGGCTTGAGAAGCAATCCCTGTTTGAAAATGGAGCTCAGCTGAGCAGGAAGCTGGCAACAGAAATTGGCTGCAGTGATGCAGTTTGTAGCCATTCTCTGTGCATTAGAAGAGGAAGGAGGGAACTCAGGGAAAGAATGGGGCCCTGGGAACCTGGCCCTGGTAGAAGAGGGTTCTCAAAAGACAGAAGGGTGGAGAAAGTCTGTAGCAGGCAAGTGGGAAGCAGCTCAGGGAGTAAGCAGCAGAATTGGAGATAGAGCAGACTTTGTCTTCAAGCTGTAGTGTCCCTGGGTTGGAACCTGGAGTAGTGGGTGGGCCTGAATTTCCTACCAGCCACTGGCTGTGGCATTGCTTGACAGCTGGTCCAGAGAGACCCTATAACCTGGAAGGGGAAACCACATAATGACCTGGCCGGAAGGCTGAGTCATGAGGAGGAAGCTGCAGCTCCCCAAGCAAAAGAGGGGCTGCAGAGTGAGAGAGAGGGCAACGGGGAGGAGAGACAGCAAATGCAGGTGTCAGACCTGGAAGAGAGCTATTCCTCAGAGCAGCCAGGAGGAAGTATCAGCTGCAGCAAGTGAGAATCTGTGACACCAAGTTACACAATCTTACATGGGCCTCGCTTGCTTGCTTGTAAATTCTAGAGCAAAAGTACAGCAGAATTTGTATGGTGTATGCTGGTTCTTTCCAAATTGTGGGGAAGCTTATTCCATTCAGACTCAGAGAATCCATAAATTCTTCTTCAGAGAAATGTAGACATTCACAAGACATCTAGGAGAGCTTTGCATGTGGCATAAGAGATAGGGGCTACACCCAGGACACACAGCAGAGCTGCATGAAAATCAATGAATTTTGGTGGGTGTACCAGAAGGCAGGGGAGGCACATGGTCATTCTGGTTTGTACGATAGTCACGCTGCTTCTACAGCGAGCTGCATGCAGTGCTCAGCAGTGACCTCATGCGACAAGGTGTACCCACCCATCCTTCCCGAGAGACTCCAGTACCACAGGCTGGCTGAACCCTGCCATGCTCAGAGGGGCTTTAAGACTGTGCAGCAGCCCAGCACTGCTATGGGTTGAACCCATCTATGCCCAGAGAGGCTTCCTGGCCTATACTATCGCCCAGCAAGACACTGTGGAGACCTACATGGAGTGGGAGCTTCTGAATAGTGGTCACCACTTGCTTCTCTAGTCCTGCTCCTGTCAGATAAAGTCTTTGATGCAAGTGCAAGATGCATAAGGGTGCATTCCACTGAAACAGGAGTGTGATGTGGTTTCACCCAGCTAACTTGATTACTTCGGTATCTGTACATCGACTTAACTTTGTAGTGTAGACATGCCCTGAGTAAAGACTGAGTCAAGATCAGTGCTTGCCTACTCTGCTTGCTAGGGGTGTGGTTCTCAGCGTGTGTACACATGCTCGTGTTAGCTCAACTCAAGGAGTACAAGTGTAACTAGCAGTGAAGTAGTTGTAGCAGAAGCACAGCTGACCCATGTAGAGTACAAAGCAGCCTGAACCCATGGGTACATTCTAGGCATGACTAAGCCATGCTTCTTCTGCTTCCTGTGTTATTGAGCCTACGTTACAATTTATACGTGTGCTAGCTCTCATTTGAGATAGAATGAATGTGTATGTGAGCTGGATGTTCCATCTTTAGCTCACAGCGCAGACATGTCCCTGGAAGACTTGTTGGCTGGGAAATGAAGGACGAAGTTAAAAACAAAGCTACCATATGAAATTAATATTATAAATAGAGATTGGCCTTGTTACTTTAAGCTCAAGGCAAAGAAGAAATATGCAACTTCCTTCACTTGGTAAAAAGTATGTAACCTATCTGGTATCTAAAACTGAACTGTCTACATGTTGGCTGATATAATTGGCTGTTTAGTAATGTTCGGTAAGACAGAGAGAAAATGGCTCTGCTATTCACACAAGGTCTTTTAGATGCTACTGCAGGTGGTTTTAAAGCTATTCAGGAGGATGGTCCTGCCAGTTAGCCACCTAATTAAGTAAAATGACTTGTCTGATAAATTTAATCCTGTTAATGACTACCAGATGCCCACAAAAGTCATTTGGGATTATAGTGAGTAATGATCATTTTAAAATGCTATTAACCATTTCATACTAGGATTTTGTCTGTAGCTGTGAGAGATTCCAAAATTACTTTTCTAAACCAGAGGGGAAAAATCAGCACCTTCAATTTATGGGTATCCATATTTTTCCTGTATTTAGCCAGTTTAGTAAATAATCCAGCTATGAAGTCAGTTTCTTCTGTAATGAACACATCAGATGGATATTGAACAGAGTTAGGGTTGCCAGCATTGAAGTAACACTTATAATAGACATGTGTGGAAGATGAAAGTTCTGTTTCTCACAGGATTTTGAAATTTGGCTTCATTATGAATGTGAATGCAAACAATTCAAAAAGAAAAAATCCAGGTTGGATCATTTGGATTTTTTTTTTGGTTTTGTTTTGGCAAAATCACATCCTTCAGATTCAATATCAACTTTTGAAAAAGATTTATATCATATAATACAAAATAAAGACATTAGAAATGAAAAGTCATTTTGAAATGAACAATCAAAACATTTAATTAAAAAAGTCATAATGGGATTTTTGACATTCTGTCTGGATTTTTCCCCAGTTTACTTTTGACACACAACTCCAGTGAAATCAACCTGATTTCATGTAGTGTTTTATTTTCAGTGGACCTCTATATTTGGTATATCATCTGTTGAAATGTCTCTGACCAGCTCTAATTTGTAGTTTTTGGTGATGGTGGTTTATTAGCAGAGATCTGAGAGCTCCAAACTTCATCTGAGGTCAGTCATAGCAGTGACAGAAGGAGAGGAGATAAAATAGTTATTTATCGCCTACTAATATGCAGTATCCCTTTCCTTAGATTTTATCACCTGAATAATTTTAATACCAAGTCAGCACTATATATGGATTCCACATTCAGAGCTGTCAAAGACTAATGCAGCTATTAACTTTAGCCCAGTGTACCAGTGGATTTAGGAATTTGTTCTATTGGATATATGAGTGATTGCAAACTGCAGAAATGCTTGGAAGTTCTGTTCAACCCTGAAAAGTCTGGAGGCTTATCTGGAGTTCTTGATCCATCCGTTTTGCAAAATGGGGCTGTACGCCTGGTTGAAACAGGTTTTCTCAAGATATGGTGTCCCTTCTGTTTCCATTTCCAATCCAAACAAGAGAAGTCAGAGGCTTGGAGCACAGAAAACAATAGTGTATGTGTGGCGGGGAGGGGAGGGGAGAACACAAATGTTATCTGTAAAGGTTCAGTTCAGGTTGGACTGAAGGGATGGATTCATAGCTTTGTTATCCAATCTGGTTCATCCAACCCTAGTACCAACAAGCCATTATAGTCCAAAAGATTTCCTGACTGCAAGGGATTCAAGATTGGTCTTATCTTCACTAGAGAAAAAAGTGTTCTTGACTCTCGTTGGCTAATACCACATGATTACAAACATGAGGTAAAACCCTAGTAAAGAGGTCAGGTTGTAGTTCCACATGAATGAGAAAGATAAGATAAGGACTGTGAGGGAGGCTAGCATCTACTGTGATTTGATAATTTTGTGTCAAACTACAGCCTGTCTTGTTTTCACTAAAATTTTACTGTGTGTTAACTGACAAGTGGAGAATGCACCTTTTTTCCTACTGATGATGTACACATTAGGAATCATTTCCACTGATGTGAAAATATTAACTAAATAGTAAAGAGTAACATGATGTTAATTAGAAAAGTATATGTAACAAATTAAACACAGAAATAAAATAGCTAAATATGCCCTGAAGTAACATGCATATTTTAAAAGATGCACAGAAGTTTCATTGGCTTTGAAAAATGTGATCGATGAAATGAACTCTTACCTACAGGCCTTGCAGACCCTCAAATGCAATGGGAGATTTTCAGTTTTCAGATCTTAAATTATATTTAACTGATTCCAAAGAGGAGTTCTTCAAGTGTTGGTGTCCGAGTATGCCTCCGTGGGTACCTTTGTACTCCATAAAAGCAGTATCCATTGCTCTGGACCAGTGTGCTTGCTTTTCTCGTGCCCCACCCCAAGGATTTATAGCATGGGGCAGGCTGGACAAATAACTTTTTCAGCTCTTTCTTTCCCCCTGAGTTGGACCATCTGGTATACAGAGCTTCTTCTTTTTCCTTAGCCCTGTCTTCAAACCTGTAAATATTTTTAAAATTTTATCTTTAATATATCTGATGTAATAGTTTTAATAGTATAGTTAGTGTGTAGTTAAATTCCTCACCCTGGGCGACCGCTCTGGCTTCTGATAAGGCATTTGAACTATGCCCAAAATGCTGGACCTTAAAAACTGCCTCTGTCCCCACTCCTCCTTTAGTCACAATTACCCCCAGTGCTGCCTTTCCTGCCTTGAGAAAACTCATCTCTTTGCCAGGTGCTGTATTTGTCACTCTTTTCCTATTGGTACTCAGCAATCTTGGGAATTCCAACTTAACAAGGATCTCATGGAAAAAACCTATAAGGTCCCAGTCAGACCAAAGCAGGAGGATCCCCAATATGTTGGCTAGAGTCAGTGAGGAAGATCACACCACTGGACACTCCAGCAGGGTTTTGTCAGGAGAGAAAGTTCTAGAACATAAGTTCAAGAACAGTTCTCCCTGAGAGTTGACTTAGAAGAGGGTGGATCTGACCTTGTCCAAGTCTGGCAAGTCTTCCTGCCCATTCCCTACCTCAGTGGTTAAAGTATAATTTGACGGGCCCCAGAACCCTTCTAATTTCCAGGCCCTCTTCATGCATGTGCGGGCCCCCGCCCCGGTAGGCATTTGCAACCACTTCTCAGTACCACATGCATTGGTTACCGCTCCATAAAAATATTTATAATTTTATATGGCATTTATGTCTATAGCATTTATTGTCACAAACTAGCAAACACTGCATAACACAATAAGTATTGTGATTAACAATGGTGGGGCATAGGACCTGCCAGCAGCCCGGGTAGGGCGGAACATGCCTTCTGCCAGATTTTTCTATTGTTAGGGGCCCCGGAACTCTGGCCCCTCAAATTTGTGGGCCTCGGAACTGTGTTCTGGTGCGTTCCCCCTTACTTTAACCCCTGCCCTACCTCCTCTACATTAGAAAATCCCAAGGCCATGATGAAAAGGTTCATAAGAACAAGGCTCCATTGAGAGTCACATTGAAAGTAATGATGCCAGTGATATCTTGCAGATTGAAAGACTGAAAATTATTGGTACTGAGTACCTGTTAAAAACTCTAGCTACTGACAGTACTATCACAAATTCATACAAAGACTTCCTGCATCAACTCCATCTGTATGAGCAGTTGTCCCAGATCTGGACTCACTCTATTGTTGGGATGGTCCCTCACTGGGAGATTTTGAACCTGCCCAGGGACATGGGCTATGGGAGAAATCGATCCTCCTCATCTTGTTTACTAGCCATGGCTTTCCTTCAATGGGACTTCTGCACTACTGATTGGACCAGATCTGTCATTTTCATCATGTTCATGGATTTGGGGAATTAGAGCTCCCGGAAGAACCGTTACTGCCTCCTTTGAGGGATATCAGTCCAGACAGGAGATTGAGAGCTTCCTGGAACCCACCACACACATCTTGGGACTGGTGGTACCTTTAGCTCCGGGGAACTCAACAGTCTATATTTGATCCTGTCTACTGGGGCAAATAGGATCCAAATGCATGATACTCACCATTGGTGTGATCTAACAGGGAGTCATCCCATCCCATCCCTGCAAGAGAGCAACCAGTATTTCCTTCTGATCCCACAGAAGAGCTGGATCTGGCAGTTCCACCAGTACTAGAAAGGCTATCCTTGTCATCTCCTGATGAGGCAGTTGTCCTAGCTTTGCCATCCTCTCCAAATGACCACATGGAGTTACAAGAACTGTTTTGAAAAATAGAAGTGATCCAAATCTCTCTAGAGGAAGTCCAGGAAATACAACACAAGATCCTAGACATCTTGCAACCCATGGGGTCCAGTCAGATAGCTCTCTTGGTATATGAAACACACATTGGAAACATCAACTGCCATATGTCATAACCAAGCAATGCGCCACCACACCCAAAAGGGCTGTGAAATGTTATTCCATCCTGGTTAAAGGAGCAGAATTTCTGTTTACCAATCCTGCACCGAACTCCCTAGCTGTTTAGCTGCCACAGAAAGATATAGGCCAACCCTTCTGATAAGGAGGCCACGTGTATGGACCTGCTAGGGAAGAAGGTGCTTACATCTTCTTGCCTACAGTTCAGAACATTGAACTATCAGGTGCTCTTGGCTGAGTACGACTTAATGAGTTATTCAAAGTTCATGGATTTTGGGGACAAATTATATCAGCAAATTAGTGGTCAATTCCAGTCCTTTATTGAAGATGGCAAGCTGGTAGCCAAAACTGCATTATAATCTGTGTTGATGCAGCAGAGATCACATTGAGATCTATGGCAAGTGCCATTGTGATGAACTGAGAATCACCGTTATACTCTTTAGGGTTTCCCAGGTGGACCAGAGCACTGTGGACTCTGAAGAGACCAACCTTTTCAATGAAAGGACTGATAAATCTTTGCACTCACTAAAGGACCCCAGAAGAATCCTCTGCTCCTTGGGTGTATATATACACCAGCCACAAAGAGAAAATAACACAACATCCCCAAAACTGAGGCCTATACTTCAATCAATTTACTCTCAGTGAACAACCTTGTAAAAGACAGAGGGTACAAAAGTCATACCACTGCACCTTTCACATCAACCCGGTTTCATGCTGCAGCCAAAAGCTGTGATGTGTGGGAACTGCAAAGCATTATTAATACCATTTCCACTCAATCCTCATATTTCTTTTGGTGGCACTCTTTTCCTACAACTGGAGCTCAATAACTATGGACAAGTGAATGCTAGGTATCATCCATTCCGACTATTAAGTTTCTTTCCCTAATCCTTCCAAAAACCCCTTTCCCTCTCCCTCTGGAAAATAGTCATATTTGAAATATTTTTCTAATTCCCAAAAGGAAGGAAGAGTGGAGAGTCCTGCTCAACCTGTGCTGACTCAACATTTTTATTCACAAATTAAAATTCCAAATGGTTACACTGGCATCAATAATACTATCCCTGAAAAGAACAGCTGGTTCACAGTTATCGACATGAAAAAGTGTACTTTCACATGGACATTTACTCCATCTGCAGAAGATTCCTCAGGTTTATGATGAGTTCAACCAATAGCAGTACAAGGTGCTGCAGTTCAGTTTAGCAACCACACCGTGGGTTCTTCACCAAAGTGTTTATAATAATAGTAGCACCGTTCAGATAAATGGCTGGTTTCTTGATGGCAGGATGAACATAGAAATCCTTGCATCAACCTTGTCGCTACTTCAGCTTCAGATTTTGGAAAAGCCTACCCTGATCCTAGCACAGATTATAAAATTTATAGGCACAACTTTAGACATTCAGGGCAGGAAATTATCTCCCAATGGACAGATTTCACACCATGAGCAACCTGACGCACCAGGTTATATGCAACCGTTTGCACATCAGTTTCGATTTACCTATCTCCCTTGGGGCAGATGACACCATGCCCTTACACCAAAGCATTCCATCTCTGTGGTCTGCAGACTTGGCTCCAAGCAGTATATACAGCATGAACACTGTATGGCAATTGAGGACCTCACTAATTTAGTGAAAAGATCCTCAGCAAATATGTGTATAACTTTCCTGTCCTCCATATTCAACAAGACAATAATTATGGATGCCTTCCTGATAGGCTGGGGAGTCCGCATGGACAGTCACACTGTGCAGGCTACTTGGATGCCATGAGAGACCAGAATGCACAGCAATTTTCTGAAACTCTGGGGAGTTGGAGAGGCTTGCAAATATTTTTTACCTTTCACCCAATCTAACCATATATTCATAACGTTATACAACATGACAATTTTATTCTACAAAAATAAGCAGTGAAAAGTGAGATTTTTCCCCTGGTATATAGAAGTAGTCACCTTATGAAACTGGTATATCACATCACCTTATTAGCAGTGTATCACCTAGGAGTTCATTGGCAGACAGACTCAGCAGTCATTTCATCATCGATCATGAGTGGGAGTTGCACGATTCAATAGTGAAAAGCCTTTTCACTCAGTTGGAAACCTCCACATGAAACCTCTTGGCACTCCAAGCAAATAGGAACCTATACTGCTTCAGGGGCTCTCAAAGAAAGCAGTCCAAAGACAATGATCTCTACTGCCTTGGTCAGATCACTTGAGCTATGCCTTCTCTTCTGGCCCACTACTACCTCAGGCTCTATAGAAGATTTGACGTTCTCATCAATGCAAAATGGCCCAGGCAATTCTGGTTTCCAGGCCTCCTGTGAATGTCATCACATCCTTTGATCAGCACCTGGTGCTTTCCAAATCTCTTGACTCAGGAAAACGGCAGAGTTAAGCATTCCAACCCCAATCACATGCCATCCCATGGCTTGGTATTTGGATGGGTATCTAGAATGTTGCTGCTGTGAAGCTGTTCAAATAATTTTTAATAATAGAAGAAAGGCTCCTGAAATCACAAAAAAATTGGGTATTTCAACACAGGGATTGACATCTCGAGAACTGAATATAGGTGAGAAACCTGCAAAGACATAGATTGTAACTTGCTGAAGTTAAATTTTAGTCTTAGGGTATTTTTCCTTTTTGTTTCTTTGTAACCACTTCTCATATTGCGGGACGACATTGCTAGGAAACTTGGCAGGTGGTTTTCAATGTTTGTTACCTGAAAGGCAAAGTTGGACTGGGAGAATCCTGAAGAGTTTGCTGGCAAGGCTGTCATGGGATGCACATCCGTGCTTCCCTAGGGCATGATCTATGTGACTTTTCTGTTCAGTTTTGCAAAGTAATTGTGTGATTTGATGCCAAATATGCTATACCAGTTTCGTTTGTGAATGCTCACAACATATTCTACATAATTACCATGGTGCCATGTTTCCTACAGCAACAGGTGTGTACAGATGTGAAGCATGTTACAGGGTTCAGACTTGCAGGGCTATCTCTAGCACAGAGGCTGGAGAATTACATGACAAAGGGAATGCAAATGCTCTCCCTGGCTCAGGTGGAAGTAAAGGGATTCACACAGCAGCACAGAGTGGGAGGGACTGTCAGGAGTTTAAGAAACAAATACACAGACCATTTGAGAGAGAAGTGGCAGGCTTTTGCCTGGGGATTCCATCTTGCAACTTTTTCCAACTTCAAGCAAGATCTGGGCCCTGCTTTGTAATATGCAGAAAATGGCTGTAAAACACCGAACAGCCGAACACCTTGTGCATAATCTTGGACTATGAGGTCAGTTTAGATAGAGATGTTAGATTAGTATGTGATTTATATCTTTTATTTGATAGTGGTCACTCCTGACTCATTTATGCTGTGATCTTGCCTTGATTGGTCATTTTCTCACTTGAAATCATGCTCTGATCAATAAACTAGTAGTTGTTTTATCTAAAGCTGTGTGGTCTTTATACGGTGTGGGTGTGGGAGTCTGGGCACGATCCACTCTTTTGTTAAGTGGTCGGATTAGAGATTAGGGTGATTGGGAGAGGGTCCCAACCCCTGTGGCTCCCGGTGTAGTATCTGGGGCTGGGGATGCTTGCATGCAGACCAACACCTGTGTGGCTAGTGGATTTACATGTACTGCCTGGGAACAATTACACACTGGTGGCTGGTGTGGACTGACTTAGGGGTGAGCAGTCACCTGGCAGGGTAGGGTGAATTGGGGTTCAGGAGTGGGGTTCGAGGGGTCATAGTGACACACCAGACCTGATCTGAGGAGCAGCCTGCCACAAAGGCAAACAAGCTGGTGCCAGGAAGAAGTAACACAGTAAGTCAATTCTAGGAAGGTCAACATATTGGAAAATGGTTTGGGGAAAATTTGGAACTGCGAGAATGTTGAGATCACTTTACCAAAGTAACTGGGTGGTGTAAACCAGGGTGTGATCTGCATGCTGGTATGCTGACTATTGGTGTCAGAGCTATCACCTACAGTAGCATTGTAATTAAGCACCCACAGTTGCAGGGCAGGCAGTGACGCAACTCCTTAATGACCTGGTTGAATCCAAAATGTCTGTCTGCCACACAAGGTGTGAGCTCATTCTATAATGGCATAAAGGGCTTAGTGGAATTGCTTCAAGAAGTATCCCAGCTTGGTATTTGCAGTGCAGCTACGTGGAGTCTATCTACACATTTATGAGACATTGTCTAAGAATCCTCCACTGATACATCCTTTGGGGACATTGTTCTACAAGGAGTTATACCACTTGTGTCCTCTGCCTCTGAATATTACTGTCTCGTGAAGATGTTGGGGAGCATAGCTGATCAATTATCAAGTCCCCAAGAGATGACATAAAGAAAGCTGTGTAAGGTTGAGTAATAAGGAGGAGGGGATCAGTATGAAAGAGATGAAACTTGCCCATGCACACTGTTTTCAGTTTTGATCTGAATTTTAGACTTGTCATAAATGTGAATCTTGAAGAAAAATGGCTGAACAGAAGTGGGTGGATTTTGTCTTGCTTTAGAGAAGGTTGAATGGCTGATCAAGGATCAGCCTCTCTAACAAATATTGTACTATTTTATCATTATGGGTTTCTCAGGATTGGAACCAAACATGGACAGTATGTAAGCTGGCTAGTTTCTTTTAAAACTTAGACTGTAAGCATCCTCATTATTTTCCTTATAGTTTTCCCTCACTTCCTGTACCTCCAGTGCTTCAGTGACACTATTATGCTGAAAATAGATGAAAAGACTCTATCAACATGATATACATTTGGAGCTATGTTAATTTGTACTATCTGGTATTACAATAAATCTACAGTGTCAGTAAAGATACTTACAAATCAGTTGTGAAATAAATCAGTGATTCTAAAGATACAGAGGTCTGTTCTCATGTGGCTGGATGTTGGAGATACATGTCGCTCCCATTTAGACTAATGGGAGTTACATGTATAAATTTCTAATATCTTGAGATAAGAATAGATTTCAGAGATTTTAAAGATCGCTGGCTGTCAGATAAATAGCCTGTCTTCTAAGGAATATTTCTTTTTCTTATGTGGAGATGAGAATAAATGTGGAAATGAGAAACAGGCATCAACCTAGCTGAAAAATAGCTGATCTACTTGAAGCAACATAAAGTAACTCTGCAGTATCTTCATACTGTATTGCCTTCTTCCATTAGGATGTGTTCTGTGTACAAGCCAACCTCACCTGGATATGGGATTAGAAGGTCCACCAGCTAAGGGCTGTTGATCCTGAGTATTCATTTATTTTCTACAAAACATACCACTGTTGCTCTGACTTAGACAGAGCCCTGGCTTATCAAAGGATGGATCTTGTCTACCCTCGGTAGCAGTTTCCTCAGTAAAACTGGGTCTTAATCTTTCTTCACATATTCATTAGTTTAAAGATAAAATCCAATAGTATGTAAGCAAAATAAACATTCTTGAGATCACAGTGTTCTATATTTACTTCAGTGACTGGGGGGCAAAATTACAGAATTATATGGGAGCAGCACAAAGGCAAGAGTGAGTAAAAAATAAATATATAAACAGAAGAGAGGCATCTATTGATTTTTGTTGGGTATACCCTTTATTAGCTGGATTCAGAATGCCTATACTCTATGCCACAAATCCTATACTGCTAAAGTTTACAAATAATGGAGATGATACCTTAGTAAAGGGACCTGTACTCTGGAAGCAGGAATATCTAGGTTCTAGCTCCTCTACTGTTCTACAGTTCCAAGTGACCATGATGTGCAGCAGGATAGCCATGAAGTTCTACAGTGGGAAGCCATGGTTTGTTTTATTTTGTGCATATGTATTCCACTGACTAGCATATGTACCTCTTTGCCTAGAAGATGAAAATCCGTTTAATCCCTGGTATGTCAGCTAGATAACTGCTGTCAAATATACAAGTGGAATTTTTGTGTATTGTAATGAGTATTCTTCAAGTAACTAAAAAAACTAACATATAGTAGTTATAGGAGTTGCCAGCTTACCAAAGTCACACAAAATTGTGATTGGTTTACCTAATGGAAAACCACAACCTCCAATGAAGATTCATTTCATCGGGGAGAGGGATTCCTTGAGTGATAAACAGGAAAAAGAGTTGTGTAGTTACATTCTTTTTCTATTCTTGTTTTTCCATTTCTGTACTGAGGTCAAGAGCAAAAAGAGATCATGACTAAACTGGGACCAAGAGCGAGAGGTGTGGGAGCTTAAGTTGCTGTAAATCTAAAGTAGTAAATAGTGGTGAAGAATCTCTTAAGATTCATCTCACGTAAGCATCTGAAAGCATGGATTTTGACCAATCTGATATGTTTGAGTCTTTGCACTAGTGAGTCTCTCTTTCAGTCCCAAATTGCTAACTGTAGCACTTCCTCTTATAGAAACAAAATATTTCTGATTGGGTTAAGTAGTCCTCCTCCGCCACACTGGGCCACCATACTGCTTAGGGAAGGTTCAGTGCCTCTTCCCTGTAAGCAATTTGAGGGACCTTTAAAGAGGGTTGATTTTCACAGGGTGGGAACTGAGAGCTTTCTGAAAATCAGACCTATTTAAGTTGTGTAAAGATGGGCACCCAAAAGTTGTAGCCCAGATTTAAAATAATTATTTTGGAATCTTAGATAATTATTATGATGATTTATTAAGTTGTTACAGAAGTAGGTTCTAATCCAAATCTGACCACAGATGAAATTACATAACTATGGACTTCCCCGAGGAACAATTAGAGTTACAAGGATTCTTAAGAGATTTTATAACAACTTTTTATTGCCAAAAGCATAAGGCATAAAACTGATAAAAATATTAACTGGTAAATATACAAATATAGATATAAAATA
This sequence comes from Pelusios castaneus, assembly GCA_007922175.1. Taxonomy (NCBI): domain Eukaryota; kingdom Metazoa; phylum Chordata; order Testudines; family Pelomedusidae; genus Pelusios; species Pelusios castaneus. Next base: position 11,093,818 of record ML685776.1, read on the forward strand.
TATCTCAGAAGTCTTATACAATTGATGACAGACTTATAACAAATTATACATTCTATGAAACAATTTACAAGTTCCTCAGACTTAAACTCCCTTAGAGTAATGTTGAGATGAGGAGTGCAGGCTCTAATAACCTTAATTAACGTAACTAAATTAAAATGATAAAGCGAAGAGTAAGCAGTGGATCTTGAAGATTCTTGGCTCGAGCAAAGTGGTTTCAGAGTGAAAGATGTGGAAGCTTCCCAGCTTACCAAATTCTAGGATCTTAAATACCTCTTTCTGACACATTACAACCTCTATACCTTTATACCCCTCTAAAAATAAATTAAATGATTTCATCCTTCCGCACCCAAATATGGGTCCTTACCCCAGAAATTGTCGGGGTACCTTCAGATTATTGGTTAAGGGGTTCGTGCATACAATTGACGTGTTTTCCCTACCAGAATATTCCATGTCACCTTTCTCCTTTCTTGTTTATGAAGTTTGTGGGTTTTGCCTTGTTCTATTGAAATGTCAAATGTCACACCTAAACGTATTCACCTTTAACCTATATTATATTAGGATCTGAAATTGTCTGATTACAGCGAAAACAAAATCCACCCTGATATTTTTAACTTCACAGCCACACCTGCTTTGCAAAGCTGTTGCATAGGGTGCATTTACACTTGTAAATTAAGTCGACTTAAGCTTGCTTAAATCGACTTAATTTACTCTGCATCTACACTACACTTTCTTAAGTCGATTTAAGCAGCTGCTTAAGTCGACTTAAGGAAAAATTAAGTCGACTTTAGTAAACCTCACTTTAAGTTGACTTTGCTGGCTAAGTCGACTGTAGAAAGTCGACTTAGCCAGTGTAGACGTGGAGTAGCCCTAAGTCGACTTTAAGTCGACCTAGGGAGCTCCCAGGCTTCCCCACTGCCCTCCCTGCCAGGGTGGCTGGCACAGCCATAGCCTGGCATGCCCTCCCAAAGGGCAGGGCAGAGCCTTGCCCACCTTGCCACTATGCCCTGCCAGGGTCCCTGTCCCCCTTTGCCCTATTGTACCAAGGTACAATGGAGCAAAGACTGAGCCCCCTGGCACTTGGCAAGGGGTGCCCCCCTGCCACCGTGGACCAGTCCCAGGTCCACCTAGCCCCTAGAAGTCGACCTAGGCATCCAGTGTGGATGCTCTAGATTAATTTGGCAAGGTCCCCTCATAGTCGACTTAAAATTTGAGTGTAGACATGCTAAATCGACTTAAATTAACAAGTGTGGGCATAGCCATACAGACTCATCTTGGAAATTTTTACAATAAGGCCTGTAGGTCTCTTGCATTTCAACTACTAATATAGAAGTTATGCTAACTTGCCCACTCATACGAAATATTCTTTTATAAAAATTAGGATTTTTTTAAACTTATAAAGAAAGATATACATGTATGGGATGAGATATATTGCATACAAGCCAAGAGTAGGTATAAGCAAAGGCTACAAAGTGGAGCCACCTCAAATCACTTTTGAAAACCCTAAACCTAAACTAAAGCCAATATTTAAAATCTTTGGCCACTGATGAAATATAACCACATTTAAATTGTGTTCTAATACCATGATTATACATGGTAGCTTTTCTTGCATAGATTGGGAGTTTGGGAAGTCCTTCAGTTGTGGTTTCCTTCATTGGTCTATTAATCTATGTGTATTTCAAGATAAAGGGAGGCATACATTATGTACAAGGAATAGAAATCCCACCAAAAACTAGGCTGCCATAAAGAGGTGTCTTACATTTTTTTCCTCTCTCTTTTTCCTCTTTCTCACATTCCCCTTAAGCATAATACAAACCAAATAATGTTGGAGTTGGACTTTTGAACTTGCAATATCTGAGTGGGTTCAAATTAGAAAACTTAGATTGCCCATCCCTTATATCTATTTCGAAGCCAGCGTAAGTGGGTGTACTACTGGAAAAAATCTTTTTCGATTCACTATACCTATTACTGATGTTCCCAGGGAGAGTCAGATGAACAAATCAGGTCATAGAAAATAGTCCTCACACCATCTCTGCAGGAGCAAATATGTATAACAGTGAAAATGCTCTTGATTGCTCTCCATTTATTTCTGCAGATATCAGTTTCCCCTGTTGCTTGTTGTAAAGTTTAAAACAATATCAACTTTTAAGGACTTGGAAGTGCTTTTCTATTTAAAATCAAACAAGACAAGCATTATCTTCATTCCAGGACTGTGCTTTTGCTTCTTGAAGTGTGCAGAATCTATAGACAGCCAGCAAAAATAATAAAATAAAGGGAAAAGGGAAAAAAGCTAAGTGATGGAAATGAGTAATTGCTTGGCAGCAAGTCTGCAGGGAGAGAGCTGACATTGTACAGCACATATTTCATGAATAATGAGAGGAGTCTCAGCGCTGTGCAATCACTGCCTATTGGGTCAGAAATTTCACATTAGTGGATTCATCAGAGCAGATCGGTGTCATAAAGACACTCTTTCTTGAGGTAAACATACCTTTTCCTTCACTGAACTGTCATGTCTTAGTTGTATAGGGATATAGAGAGTAAAACCTTCCAAGCTCTATTATCTGGAATGGGAGCATCTCAGATATAATTTGACTAGTTTATTTACACAAGAAGAAAATTATGTCATATATGTATGTGCCATACGCATGTAGATGTATCTACAATATACTGAAGTATATGCGTATGTGGTTAATGGTGGTTTAAGCACTGCATTTTGTCAAAATGTTGAAACATTTGGCCTTTGGAAGTCCCTCTTGTTTGTGCTTCCTGGAGCACCCTGATATCATATTTTGTTATTTGTGTTTACCACTTCATTCAAAGCATAGTTAGATAATGCAATTACATCTTAGTCTTTTTATTCCCTAAATGTGATGTGGTAAATGTGCAGTGTATGAGTTAATGGTTATTATTTTTTGCATGTGTGGGAAGAGGAAAACAACACTAGCCTCATCTGTCCTAGTGTCCTTCCACCCCATCTGGTCACTGTGGAATGTGGGAGCCTCTCCTCCACAGCATGGGCCATTTGGAAGAGGCTCCCAGAATCTCTCTGCCTCACTGACTCTTTCTCATTTCATTGCCACTGAAAATCTGTCCCTTTCCCCCTACACTTCCTTTTCTCACTTCCTTTTGTTATTGTTTGACTTTGGATGGAGAGATTCCATGAAAGATACTGTACATGAGAAAGATGTATTATTTTGCTATTCAGAGTGCACAAATAGTTCAGCTAAAACAATGGACCTCCCCTCATCTCAGGTCTTTGCTTACTTACAAATAACCATTAAGGCAAGAGCAGCGAGTGCCACATGTGCTTTATTTAGCCACTTGCTAGAAAACCCATAATGGCTTCCAATCAATTAGGAGGTGTTCCCAAGAGAACCTCAATGATGTGTTCTTACCAGTCAAAGTTCATGGGTTGTTATCTGCTGTAGAGTAGAAGTCAGTTGAAGCAGAAGTAGTGGTATTTCCCTATTCCTGCTGCTCAGCGTAGGGAGACCATTTCTTGCTCCCTCCAAGACCCTGTTAGAGTTTTTTGGAAGTGATGGAAGATGGCCATCTCGTAGGGTAACTGGCCCCTTTAAGAGAGAGTTGGGTCCAGTGCATCTGTGACAGATTACCAACTGCCCAGTTGAACTTAAGGGGAGGCACTTGGGCCTTATAACAAGGGAGACAGCAGCAAGGAAAGGGGGTGAGGGTATATTACTGAGATCTCTCAGACCAGAAAAATAAGGTTGCTCTTAGAGGAAGCTATGATAAAGACCACAAAGAGCAAGAGGCTCCTGCAGGAGACCTGGAGGAACTGGGGTGGGCCAGGAGGACAGATGTGATTTGCCTGTGGACCTCTCTGAGCCAGAGAGTTGAAGAAGGTTGAGCTGCAGCTCAGAAGGGCTAAGAGAGGCTGCTTGGTGAAAAGCAGCCTTGGACAGAAGTGCTCCAGGACTGGCTGAAAATGTCAGAACTGAGTATGAACTTTTGCGGTGGTGTTGGGCTTTACTCTGAGACTTGGGAGGATTGCTTTGAATTTTTTTCTGTTATCCAATTAGTCCCCAGCATTGTGTTGTATAGGCCACCTGGGATCAGGGGTGCTGGAACTGCTGGCTTGAAGTGGCAGAAAAAACCTAATACATGGTTCCTGCTTTCAGCACCCCCCCGCCCCCCAATATAAAAAATTGTTACAGCACCCCTGTTTAGGATGCCTTTATAACCCATGTTGGGGGATTCTAGCCCCAGAAGAGTGGAAAAGTGGGAGGAATTCAGGTCACCAGCTCATCTCTAGAAGTCAACAATGGAGGTTCAAATTCTACAAGTAAGGTTTAGCCTGTGAATGGATCTTGTAGGGTTCTCCTTAGAGATATGAACTGAGGCCTGCAATTTATGTTTTAAATGAACCTATAATATACCACAGGCAAGATTTAAAGGAATACTGGCATATTAAAGTATGAAAAAAGGGTTCTTTAAAACAGTGGTCAGCAACAATGTTTTGATCACAGGTCTCTCTCTGCAAGAATGATGTGGAAAGAAAACATCTGTGAAGGAAGCCTCATAACTGGAACAATCTCCTTCCATTCTCTTGTTGTTCCCAGAAGATAAAATAATCAGTTCCTGAGGTGACAGAAATACTTGATGAGAGATGCAGTTTGGGGGGGAGGGGGCTACAAACAATTATGATTGTTCACCTGTGCAGGTGATTGAACATATTCCTGATCCTTGAGAAAGTAATTAAGGTCTTCATTAATATTTTAACATCCCTTACTCTAATACCACTTACCAGGAACTACTTGGGTCAATTTTGTTACTCACAGTAATAAGTATTATATACCTACAAGGAAGATTTTCAGGTTATACATTTAGTAATGGGCTTGGTGGGCTCTTCAGCTGTGCATTTGTGATTTAGGAGTACAAGTTCCATTACAAGTTAATAGAAAACATAATCCTAAATCACTTAAGCACTTTGGAAAATCCTACCCCTTTTCTATGATAGGATTTAATAAAATGCCTTTCTTCCTATATCATATTAAATTCTTCATTATTTGCATTGATTTTATACTGTAAATAAAATGCTTAAATGAAGCAAATTCTATCATGTGAACACACCATTATTTTCAGGTGGGCTGAGAGAGCTTTGCTCACCTTCTCAGGAGCAATTTCTTTGCACAATCCAGGGTAATTGCACACCAGATTTTAAAGATTTTTTGTAGTTTCATGAACTGATGGGAAATTATCTAGTAAACGAAACTCTGACTCATGTGGTAACCTGTGATTACCAGTTTGTGTAACATTTATTGTAATGCTGGGTTTTAAAAAAATCTAGTATTAGGACACTGTCAAATTAGTATCTTGATTTGCCTTCCACAAGCACCTATTATTTTACAGTAGACTTTTTTAAACAAGTATTCAGAAGTACTGTAAATTATGTGTATGATTTGCAATTATGGATTAGGTTTGGAGTCAGCCTTTTCATGGAATTTGGCACTGGGTGGAAAGATGCAATGTTATTTTCTCCTTTTTCATAATGGAAAAGAAGAAAGGTAAAGCAAGCAAGGGACTTCCTTTTCAATTTCTTCTCTTCAGCACAGGAAAGGGATGTGGGAGAAAGTATCAGGTTGTGAGAATTCTCCTGGGGCTGTGGAAGGCCAATTTTTTCTCTTTCAGCTGGAGTGGCATACAGAAGTGGGCCACCTTTTATGTTTCAAATTGAAGGAAGTGGACCTAGGAAAGCTGTCCCACATAGAGAATAGTGTACAGGGTGGAGAGTGGCAGGTGGCTTGGTGGCTGGACATTAGTGGATGTAGTTTCAGGGGATGGTTGCTATTCCCTCCATTTCTGAGACTCAAGAGTAGGAGATGAACATATACAGGGGTATGCGTTTTGTGGGGTCAATGGGAGACTCTACTGTGGGGCCATGGGGGAGTGAGTAATGAGCAGTGAATGGGGAGGAAATGAATAAAAGGGGAATAAATGTGGGAAGGGGACAAACAGCAGCATCCATACCACAGGCCTGCAGTCTGCAAAGATGGGGAGGGAGGTGAACCTGCTATCATTAACCTTCCTCTTGTGTGCCTCAAAGTGGTGCTGTTTGATGCAAACCACCTCACATGCATCTTGTTTACTGTAGCCATCCGTATGGTTTAGCTAATACGTGAGCTTAGCTAGCCCCTGTTTAATTCTTGCTTGCTTTCTGTCCATAAGTGTGTATAGCACAGCACAGCCTTAAATCCTTACCTTTGATGGAAGGGCTTGAATTATTCATCAGCGTGCTAATGGCAAGTGATGAGATCTTTTCATGCTATGGCCCTGTCAGTAGGTGTTTATTACTCTGTTTCACCAGCAGCCCTGCTATTACTGCTGGGCCAGAACTACCCCACATGCAGGCGTGACATGTATCAGTGGAGAGAGCATTTTAAAGACTCCCTTTTGCCTGAGAGGTCATCTGAAGGTTATTATGAACAAATTATTTCTTCATTTCCGCTGACTGAGTAGATAGCCTTAATGATCTGTCACCTAGCAATAGGCTGCCTGTTCAAACATAAAGAATGGCATGCTGATGGGCTTATAACTAGAATCAGTTCATTTTAGCTATTCTCTTGTCAAGCATGTTTCCAAGATACATATCGTATTTACATATTCATGAGCCTTTACAGACATTGGTGTCATGAGGGGGCCTGTCTGATAATGTGATACAAGTTGGTACTGTGTCCTGAGGCACTTAAAGACTCTTAAGTGAATAAAGTTGATTCAGCTCTGTTCTGCCTATGTGGTGCTCCCAGCCTTAAAGATAGGGGCTTCAATTCGAATTTGTGTATATGCTCTCACTCCCCTGTTGCCCACCTCCCTATTTTCCTCATTGAAAGTTCATAGGCTCCAGAACATGAAATCTACTTATGATGAGCCAAATTACCTTTCTGAAAGAAGAAGCATTCTTTTCCCAAGTGCTATAGTTGTCTTGAGATGGATTTGTGACATTATATTAGACTCACTGCAGGAACCAAGGAGTGCCCCATCTAAGCAAAGCTGCACCTGTGTTAACTCTACTGTGTCTGAACTTGATATTTCTGATGGTCAATAATTGGGTAAAAGTAAGAGGTCCCCATCCCTACTGAAACAGAGCAAAAGAACATTAATTTCTCTTCCTGACTTGAGGTTCTTCAATGGCCACAGGGGTCCTCCAGTGACTAGTAAAGTAAGGACTCACCAATCGGGGGAATGGAAGTGTGAGACATAGGAGGAGCTGGTGTCTGGCTTGGGGAGTCTCCAGAGCTTTCTTTACCAGCAGGTGGATAGACAGCAGCACTTGATGGAGGAGAAAGCAGGTTACTCTTCCCTGCCTTTCTTTACATATTGGTCTATGGCTTTCTCTACCTCTTGTTTTGCTTTGGGGGAAAGTGGAAGAACAATATCCCTCATTGCTGGGGCAAGGAGACTAGAAAGGAGACATTCCATCTCCATTTTCTTTCAGTGAGAAAATATCCAAGATACAAGAAAATAGCATTGTCAACTCCTTCTCCCTCCAGACTGGAGTGGGGGGCGGGGGGCCTAGATGGAAGCTGACAAGATCACATCTCATGGTAATGCACTTGTAGCTTTTTTTTTTTTTTAAAGTAACTTTAACCTAAATATGAACACTTCTTTAGAAAAAAAAAAAAAAGTACATGAATGGATAGAGGAGAATGTTCCAAAAAGAAAACCTTTGTTTTCTAATGTACATGTGCATATTCAAACATACATTTACATGTAGAAAGAGGATTTTTCTATTATCTTGGGAAACTTGGTGTTAAGTGTTAAAGGGAAAGTAAGACCTGCTATACACTGGCATTTTAAATTTGCTGTAATTATTTTTCATATAATTTTTTTTTTAATTTCCTGCATAAGCTTTTTTGATTAAGAAAAACAAAGGAAAACAAAATTCTGAACTCTAAATGAAATTTTCCATAAAATGAACAAAAAATCCAGTTTTAAACAACGTAAAACTGAAAATGTACTGCAAACCAGACAGAAAAATGAAAATGGCTATCTATATCCCAAACATTTTTTTCTGGAAAAACAAAAATATTTTGGTTTGATTTTTTCATTGAAATACTGGACAATGCTGATCAAAACTAAATTATTCTGTGCAAAAATGGTTGGTTTGGTTGAGAAGTCATTTTTTGGGGGGGGGGGGAAAGTGTTTAGAAGAAAATATTTTTGAACTCTGTCATAGACCTCTCAAAATTTTCTGAAATACTAACACCAGTTCTGAACCAAGAACTTTTACTAATATTAGTTTTTCTTGAAAGAAAACTAAATTTTGTGATTTAACAGCAAATAGCTTTTAAATTAAAATTTGGACACTGATTAAAAAAGTATATTTGTAAAGTCAGTGTGTCAAACTGAAGGATGAAGCTAAAATGACATAATTTATATATTTTTCCACTCCTCACTCTGTAAATGACACCAATTTAAACTTCTTTAGACAGTGGGAGCCACATTGAGAAGTGAAGTGTGAGCACACATTGGTAAATCAATGTAACTCTAAAGGAACATAACTTAGTGTAGTTTAGACACAGAGGGAGCTGGAGGTAAGTGTAAATTACACCAGCTTAAACTCTATTAGAGCCACTTGAATTCACATTTGAACTGGCCCAATGATGTGCTTCATATTTAGTATCCCAACAAATATTGTATATTCACAGTTATATCACAAGGAAACAATAACTAATAGTGGTGATATTGAATATATACTTTTATTGTGCCTAAGTCAGAAATGTAATTGAAGCAGAATTTGGCTGAGAGTATTTATGTTACATCATTCCTTATCCCCCTCTATTGATTTAATAACACTTATTTGGTTTGCTGCACCATTAAAAGATTTTATTAAAAACTCACTGTTTTTAAAAATTCAAAAAGAAACTAAAATTGTGTGCTTTCAAGAACCCTTGCTTTTGCTTCTGGTTAAAATCTTTTCACCTGTTGAGGCAATGTGAATCAATTTTCCTTCAAAGCACAGCTGCATAATAAAAGGGGTCAGAGGCAAAGGTGCTCTCAATTTTGTGAGTAGCAGGGGTTTCCTTTAGAAGTGTGAAGCTTCACAGAGAAAGAACTGTGGGGTACTGAGTGGAGAGAGCTGTTTTTTAATGTTTTCTTCCCAAGTACAGTATGGATTTAAAGTAATTAAAGGCCCAATCTTACAAGGTGCTGAGTAACTGCAGAAAATGCAGAGCACCCTTACTGAAGTTAGGAGTGGCGCAACATCTTCCAGGGGTAAGTCCTAACACCTTTTTTCCTTTTATTCTGCACCAGGACATTTAAGACCAGATCCTACAAACACTTACATCCTGAAAGTTAGACATAGGTATAAATGTCCGCGGCATCTGGGCCTTGCTCCTCTTCTTTATAGGGAGAGGATGATCTTGAAGAACAGATTACTTACTAGCTCATATAAACAACCAGTTGCTGTAGGAGATGACTTACTTATTTCTTACTAGATTTCTATTAATGGAAGTCAGATATAATTGGGATGTCTTGAGTGATTGATTGATTGGTTGATTGATTGATTGATTGAAAAGGCAAATTCGGCTGGTAAAATCATCCACTTAAATGACTGGAAAATGTTGTTTTCCTAGCTGTGTTTAAATGCTGTAATGTTTTTTGTAAACGGTTGTGTAGCTTTTGTATTACCAGATTAAATATCTGTTTTAAACATAGTCACAGTGAAGATATTGGGCTGGGCCAAATTGAGAGGTGATTCTGAATCTGAATCTGTTTTCAAAGCTGAGGATCTGACCCACAGTTTTGGGGTTCAGCTCTTGTAGTCCTTACTACAAAACTGGCAAAGTCTTTACCTGGCAAAACTTCATGGAATCCATGGCTATGTCTACACTTGCTAAAATTAGTTGGAATTAGTTAGTTCGAATTAGCTTAATTCAAACTAGCATGGCCAGACTGGAATGTTGGTTCGAACTAAGCAAGCACTTGCTTAGTTCAAATTAGCGATCCCCATTCATTTCAATGGCCGGTTAATTCGAACTAAGAAATTAGTTCGAATTAACATGGCCACATTGGTTAATTTGAACTAGTTAGTTCAAATTAACCCCTTAGTTTGAATACCCTATTTGAACTAATTAGTTCAAATTAAGGAAGCCCTTAATTGGAACTAACTAAAGCCTACTGTAGCCATGGCTTTAGTTAGTTCGAATTAAGCCTCCTTAATTCGAACTAACTTGCCAGTGTAGGCAGAGCCATCATGAGTGCAGAAACAGGAGGGAGCAGGGAGCCATTCATTGTTATCTTTGAAAGTTTATTAAAGAAGTGGCAGTTGACACTACAGATTTTAGAAGAATTGTTAATTTTGAAGTTAACTGGCAGATCTGCTTTAAAAAATTCATGAGGTGGAAAGTGCTCTCAGGATTATCTGAAGTGGGAATACAAAAAGAGCTGACTGGGAATGTGTTAATTCTACCTGCTCTAGTCCATTTGTTACCGAGAAAGAGCATAGACTGTATATTGATTAATGAAGCATTTAAGTCAGATGTAGAGTGATGAACTTGAGCCTCCTTCTCTACCCTTTGTTGCAACTGAACCAGGAGAGATGTGAAATTGCCAAAGAACCTACTCCCTAGTCAAAACTCTCTGGTTGCCAGTTAGAAAACAAAATGGAACAGTTAGGAAATGAAGTGCTAGGTTTAAAATTGCGTACGATATGTGAAAGTCCATGTTTTCTTGCTTGTGTTTTGCTAATGGGTATGGTATTGGGATGTTAGCCATATGATGAACCACATGGGGTGATATTCACCCTTGTGGCATGCAGCTTGACAATCCGACATTGCACAGACAAATAAGTAGGTACTTGCAAACAGGTCATAACTCTGCCCCTTGAGACAGTTATTCCAGTCTATATAAACAAGGATGGCATCCATAGCCATTTCATGATAACCTATATCTGGCATTTGGGAGACTGGGTCCAGCTTAGTGCAGATCTAGGACCAATGCCCTCTGTACTCACTTCCATGGTATCCTATTCATGGGCAACACTCAACCCCTATCTGCAGATTCAGAGGAACCCTAGCCATGCCTTCCTGCAGCAGAGGAGCAATGTGGAGCTTTAATATAGCACAGGGCCTTATACAGGCGCATTTCACCATGATTTCCAGACCAGAATGATTTTTGGAAATTAGAATTTTTCCAAATGTGGCCAAAATTATGCATATGATGAAAAGGAGTCTGGAACAGTGTATTGTATTGTTGGGAATACAGTTCTGGCTTCCAAAGCCCATTATTCAGATTTAGTGCATCTAATTATCGCCCATGTTTTAGGAGCAGAGTTTATTAGAAACCAAATTGACTTTTTCAGGGCTCTTTGCTGTGAGAGGCTGAGCACTCTTCTCTCCCATTGACTACAATGGTAGTTAAAGAGGTGCTAGTTAAAGAGATTAGAAGGACACGCCTCTCACTTCTGTGGGAGTCTAAGGGATACAATCTATTTTTGCCTTTTCTGTCATTTTAGCTATTGCTGCCTCATTACTGGGAAATTGATCATTCTTTTTTTTTTTTAAATTACTCTTTATTACTTTTTGCAGAGAGCCAACAATACTTAAAAAAAAATTAATGTATGTTAGCAACCAAATCATTGTTATTGTTATCATGGGTTTTTAAATTACTATTTTTATTTCTATTTTTATTTTTTGCAGTTTAATCTCCTTAATTCTGTTATGGCATCTCTCCAATGCTTCTTGGCAGCTGAGCTGCAGTAGGAGATACTAAACTCAAGCTATTGGGAAGAGATGAGGCACTGCAAGGGCTCTCTTGCTGCATCTGACTAAAAACAGGGTGGAGTTGGAACTTCCTATGGGAGATTAGAAACCAGCTTTCAGGTTCTAGTAGAATCTTTGGAATTAGAAGGAAAATCTACAGTGTAATGAAGCAAGATGCTAAAAATACAATTATTAGACAAATCTCTCATGTGTATGCCTGTATGTACATACGTACACACGCATGCACACATGCTCCATTTGGGGTAATAAGGCTAGACCTCATCTTTCATCTTGAAAATCACAAACCTCTACCACTTGAAGTCAAGGATAGTGTTTTTGCTGGGAGTAGTAACGAATCCCTTATCCTTTCTGTGGGACAGCTACAAGTGGCAAACTTCACATAACTGGATGGGGAGAACTGCTCTTTGTTCCTCATTCCCTAATATTAATACCATGAAAATTGCTTAAATGTGTGCAAAGAGGAGGAAGGTGCATTTAAACAGGCTAGATAGAACAGCTCTTCTGTCCCAAATTCTATGCTGTGAGGATATTTATTGTTCTTTCTGAGGTCAAGGAACCTGGCTTTGGATCCAGTTCCTCTTATTCAACCCCTAATTCTTGTTTGTCATCATTTGCCCTTGATTCTCAGCCTCCATTTATTGACTTTTCCCAATGTGAGATTTCTGGGCCCTATCTGCTGATTAATTAAATGTTCCACTAACAAAGCCTTTTGTCCAAAATTTTCTTTTTGAACTCAGATTCAGCATGCCTTATACGTGGATATGTGATACCCTAAATGCTGTCTAACTGCTGTATTTTCGATAGGAAGGAAGGCAGCGGAGTGCTGCTGTAAGGAGCAGTTGGCACTCTCTGTATGTTTGGGTGGAGAGCTCTGAGACATCTCTGTGTGCGAGTATGAAGAAGCAGTTTATAAAAATCAGATGGGACAAATCTACAGAGGAACATGGGGTTTTAGTTGCTACTTTCCCCAGGACCTTACACAGTCCATGGCCCAGCTGTATCACATACTAGCGGTGATTGCGCCACATAATTCATCTATCAAGTCCATAACCTGTTCATGTGGCAAAAAATCATCTTGTATGAAATGGGCTCCACTGCCTAGGATTTGGCTCTAATTCTTCAAGGCAGCACAAACCCTGAAACTGCTTTAAGAGCCTGTCCTACACTGTTGAAGTCAATGGGAGTACAGTCGAGCCCTTGAGACTGACTGGAGCTTGCCGACATATATCAAGAACATAAGTATGACCATACAGGCTCTAACCCATGGTCCATGCAGCCTAATAGCCTGTCTTCCAGTAGTGCCAGATACTTCAGCAGGATTGAACAGAACAGGGCAATTCAGCGAGTGATCCACACCCTGATGTCCAGTCTCAACTTCTGTCAGTCAGAGGTTTAGGGGTATGCAGAACATGATTTTCCCTCCCTGAGCATCTTGACTAATAGCCATTAATGGACCTCTATGAACTTATCTAATTCTTCTTTGAACACCATTATACTTTTGCCCTTAACAGCATCCCTTAGCAACGAGTTCCACAGGTTGACTGTATGTTGTATGAAGAGGTACGTTCTTGTTTCTGTTTAACCCGCTGCCTTTTAATTTCATTGAGTGACCTCTGGTTCTTGTGTTTTGTGAAGGGATAAACAACAATTTCTTCAC
>ML685776.1:11107615-11173878 GCA_007922175.1 Pelusios castaneus
GAAAAGCAAGGAGATGTAGACGGGGGGAAAGCCTACCTTTTCAATTGCATTTTCAGTGTAGGCTTTTGTAAAATTGCTTTTGTGGAACTGCAAACTTTTAGTCAAAGAGCAGGTCTACACTTACGGTGGCAAATTCACCTCTGTCAATTGATCTTTCCAGGTTGATTTAGCAGTTCAGCAGAGACCTGCTCAACTGATTGGGAAGTCGACGGGATAAGACCACCCCTGAGAAAGAGTAGTGATGAGTCAATGGGAGGCCATTTCTTGTTGACTCAGTGCACTGAAGACACTGCAGTGAGTAGGTGTTAGGCAGTATCTCCCTTGGACCACTGCCAAAAACAGTGGTATGTGTAGACCGCCACATGCAAACATCAACTGTTCATGATATAATTCAATTTCCAACCAATGCTTTTCCAAACCTGCTCATGACTATGTCCCTCCACTGAAGACTATTCAAATCAAGACATCAGTATTTTAGTTTCTAGGTTCAGGTATATTGAAGTCATGTGAAAAGATATGCATTTGTATTTTACAATAGGAAAAACATTTATTGCTTATCACACTGATACCTTTTAAGTAACCAAATGCATTTTGCTGAAGTTTTATAAAAGTTATCCTCAGCAGTAGATCAAGGAGGTCTGTCATCTGAAAAGGCTTTTCTTTGTGGGAGTTGGGATAGAGAGAAAGTGAAGTAGGGTGTTTGTTTGCTACTAACCAGGCACTATGGCATATGAAGATTTAGATGTGGATTTGATTGCCTGGGTTAACAAAAGCTGTTTATTACGTATGGTTGTCAGCATAACAAGAGAAGTGTTTTCTATGTACATGATCTTTTTCAGACCACCATTGGAGATGTTATAATTATTGACTAGCGCACAACTTCCAAATCTGTTGATCTTTTTCTTTTTCTCACAGGAGAACTGATCAGTATGATACAGTGTGCCCATGTGTGAGCATATGCATCCAGTTATTTACCCTTGCTAATTTTCTATTAGTTCTTTGTATTCAAGATTGCATGCATGTCTTTCCTATTATAAAATCATAATATTATAATTCTAATGAGACACAAATGGCGGACAGAAAGCTCTTTTATTCCTTCAATATGTAGGTGTCATTTGCACCTGTTTAGTTAGTTAGTTTTTATGATGACTTAGATCATCAGGTCTTGTACAATTTGTTTGAAAATGGTGATCGTAATTACGGTAATCATAAATTGATATCCATTGTTTTAATGTTCTTATTCTACCAAAAAAGGACATAATGGATATTCTTTGAATTGGCTAATAACTCTTACAGCTCATCCCTCAGATTCTTTTTCAGAAATAAATTATAATAAAGCTTAAAACTCACCACACTGATAATTAAAAGAACGTTTGGCATCTTAAAAGCTAGATTTAGATGCCTAAAATGTGGTGAAAAATGCTTTCTTAGGACACTTTTATGCTGCCCGCCTAAAGTTAGATGAGGTTTCCCTGACTTGATGTATATTGCACAACATGCAGCAGTGATAAAATATGGTCTCACTTTAGTGGAAGAGGCAAAGAATTAATGTCAGATCAAATAACTGAAGTAACTGAGGTTGAGGTACTCTCGGAAAATGAACTAACAAATAGTTGATAAGAAACTGGAAATATTATTACTAGATTAATAGAATGCTGAGTAAGTAGAAATAAAAAATATTCCCATTTATGGATCCAGACTTGCAAACAGACCCGTAAGGGCCTGAGGCAAAGCCCAGTTGCAGGGAGTTTTTTGATTTGATTTTAAAGGGCTCTGGAACTGACCCTAGTGCAGTCATTTACTTTTGCACAGAGTACCATTAAAATAACCACTGTGGGACTTCACAAGGGGGTAAGGATCTGTATGCCCAACAGTTTGCAGGACTGAGATTTTTTAGGTCCAATCCTGTGCCTACTGGAGTTTGCCATGGACTATAACAGAAATGAGATCAGGTCCTAAAGTAGCTATCAAACTAAAGGAAATGTATTTGGTAGTTGAACACATACTATACATGCATTCCTTATTTTCATTCCTTTAGGCAAGGAAGGAGTTTCTTCTTTGTAGGTTCTTTGAAGTAATACATTTAAAAGTAAAATGTCCTAAATGCCCAGGAGCTGGGGATAGGGAGGGCTGTCAAACTGCACCATTATTTGTGATTTTTCCAGTGAAACATCTATAGGAGACTCGCTTATGAAAACGGCAAGTGAAAGTTCTGTTTATCTCCCAGGAATTACTTTGTTGCACCCCATCTCACATAACTTTCTATCTATAAATATATTGTTGACATGAGGTTTTTTTGTGCTGCTATCCTATGATAACTTGGCAACTGTTTTCAATGGTGTTGTAGTAGTCATGTTGGTACAAACATATAAGAGACAAAATGGGTGACTTAATATCTTTTATTGTGTCAACATTTGTTGGTGGAGGGAGTGGTTTTCAAGTTTCACAATGCTGCTCCTCAAGTCTGGGGAGCTAAATACAAGGCGGGACTCAATAAAATTTGAGCTAAATACAAGGTGGGACTCACAATGACACTTCACCTAGTAAAATGTGACTGTGGCTATGGATCTGCCTGCTGAATAGTAGGCCAAAATTACATATGAAAAGCAGTAATACATGTCTGTCCTGTCTACATTAGTACAATGTGGCTGTTCAGGCATGGCCATTTCAAGCAGATGATTTTCTTGTTAATACTCCAATATTGATCTTGTGGAATAAAATCCCTGATATGACTTTGCTTTGTCTCCACAAATTGGCTTATAGGATGCTGGTGTTCAGGACAGGAATAAAACTTGTGATTTGAGATTGTATGAGGTAGTGTTTCACACTATTTTTTCTTCCAATAGAAGAATGGTTTCTTAAAGGGATCAATAGCACTTTTCTTTACCTGAATGTTGCTCCTCTATCAGCCATAACCACGTGCCAAACAAAATCTCTGCCTTTACTCCTGATGTATGTGATCCTGGATGACTGATTACATGTTTTCTTTTTTTAAAAAAATCTCTAGTTTCAATTTGGATTTATGAATAAGAAAGATTTTTGCTTTCTAAATATCTGAAATATTTCCAAAGTAGTAATAGATGTTTAACAGAAAATGCAAAATGAATCAGGAACACATTTCACTGACCTACATGCATACTGATTACCTGTTCTGTTGTTGTTTGCCCTTAACCAAATAAAATAAAATAAATGTGAGCAGTAAGGAAAAATGAAAGTAGGTTAGTCTGCAAACTCATTAGAGAAAAAACAGAGCAGAACACACCTTTCCCAAGTGAAAAGTGAGAAATGAACATGTAAATGAAAGTCACTTAAAGAGTTACAGTAGCTTCCTGTTAGACAGTGTGATTAGTAGGAGGTTATTCTGGTTCTTTAACACTGTATAACTTAGACTTCAGGAAAATAGAGATGCTGGAAATAAATTTCTCTCCTATTCTTCATGAATGTTGCTGATGTAATTGTCAACAGGGAGCCAGGCATTAGAGTTGACTGAAACAGTTTTCCAGTCCCTCTTCTGATTGGCGGACTTGTTAAGTGTGTGGCTATGCAGAACCAACACTTGGAATCAAAGGGAGCAAAACTTCTTTTCATGTCTTCCTACTTTTCCTCACTGAGCCAGTAGGAGAGTGCCAAATTTGTTTCAGGTGGCATCTGTGCTTTGTACAATGTATACAAATAATATTAGGGAAGGGTGTTCCAAAGTTTCAGAGTTCAACATTATCCGTTTTAATGACAGCGCTTCCCCAGATAATCATCATTAATTATCATTATGTGTTGACAAGTTCCAAAAGGGTAGCTGTGTCAATCTAGTTCAGCAAAACAAATAAGGAGTCTTGTGTGACTTTTAAAGACTAACAAATTTATCTCTCTCAGGAGCTTTCGTGGGAGAAAATCCCACTTAGTGAGATGCTGACCAAGCAGGATTTTCTCCCACGAAAGCTCATGAGATGAATAAATTTGTTAGTCTTTAAAAGTCACACAAGACTTCTTGTTTGTTTTATCCATATGTGTGTTTATTTACAGATCTCTCTCTCTCTCTTTTATCTCCTGGTTTGATTGAAGCCTGAAAATTCTGAAGTTCATATGAACACTTGGGGTTGGCCCAAGGTCCTAATAAGCCACACAGATGTGAACAAACAAATGAGACCCCCAGTCCCCACAAAAAAAGAGTTAGGGACAGGCTCAAAAACAACTAGACTTTATTTTCTCAAGTAAAAATCTACCTCTTCCATTAATGTTAGAAGGCAATTTAGTCCCTCTGTCTGTGAGTCACTTCTGGACTGGTCTAAGCTATGTCATTCTGTCCCATAAATGAAGCTGCAGATACTTTGTGTCACATCAGATCACTGATTGAGTTCCCATGTCTCAGGTAACCTGAGTGGCCATTTATTCTGGCAAAAATTCCTGGTTAATTTGTCCCGCTACTTTCAGAGCTCCATTTTTAAACTGAAGCTACCTGTACCGTATAACTGAATGGGAGATACTGAAGTCTTCCACAAAAGAAGCTTTCTGAAAAATCTACCACTTTTACTAACTATGCTATGCCACTGAAACACATTGAATAAAGGGAAGGTATATAACAAGATTTTTTTAAAAATAGATCCTTTAAATCTTAAACTACCATAGACAGCAGGGAGATTAAACCAGATACTCTAAATCTTAAACTGCCATTGTCAGCAAAGCAAACAATTGTGTACAGTTCTAAGTAACATAAAATATAAAAATTAATAGCATTATATTAACTGAGCTTTTTTTTTTCTTGGTAGTAAATGCCATAAGTAATTTTTATGTTACATTGTGGTGGGCTTCTGCTAGCATAAATAGTTACTGAATTGGAGCATGGAGTCATATATTACAATATATTATAATTGCTGGCAGACAAAAAAGACTCATTAATGTTTAATAGATTCTGTAGATCCTGGGTTCTACTGACTGTGATTAACAAAGATATACAGAAAAAGACTGGGTGTGCTGTACTGCCCCTCAAATTTTATTTCACAAGATATTCACCTATGGTCTTCAAAATACTGTTGCGGGTATTTAGAAAAAAATGTATATTTTCTACTACAATAAATTTTAATTATTGCATGCAGATGTAGTCATATTGGTCTTAAGATGTTAGAGAGACAATATGAGTGAGGTAATATCTTCTATTGGACCAACTTCTGTTGCTGAGAGAGACCAGATCTGAAGAAGAAGTCTGTGTGGCTTAAAAGCTTGTTTCTCTCAGGCTATGTACATGCGATCAGATTAAAGAGCAACATGGCAATCGCGCTATAAAAAACATGTGACCTTTATTGCAGGATAGCGCGTATACATGTCGTTCCTTGTAATGCAACAGAATTCTTTGCAATATCGCGGTGTAGCACAATGAATTCTGGGCACCTATCCCACAGTTCAATTTTCCCTCAATCTGCACTTGGAATCATGGGATGAAGGAAAGGAACGCAAAGCGCCATGGGTAATCTCTCAGTTTCCTGTGGTGCACTGTGTTCCCCTTACGTCTTCCTCGTTGCCAATAGCAACTCGCGCCTATTTTCAACAGTGCAGTGACGCACTACTTGCGAGCAATCACAACAGCGACAGCATGGATCCTGCTCTGATCTCCACTGTCGCCTTCAGCATTCTAAATACATCTCGGCTGGTTGCTCAGTACGCAATGAGCTCTGAGTCAGACGAGGATGCTGAGGAGCAGGGGCTGATAGATGCCATGCAGAGCAAGAGCACCGCATTGCTTGGCTCCTTCACCGATCATCTGCACACGGTGCAACGCCGTTTCTGGTCGTGAGAGACGAGCACCGAGTGGTGGGATCGCATTGTTATGCAGCTGTGGGATGACGAGCAGTGGGTACAGAACTTTCGAATGCGGAAAGCAACCTTTCTGGAACTGTGTTCAGAGTTGGCTCCTGCCCTGCGACGTAAAGACACCAACATGAGGTCAGCCCTAACCATGGAGAAGCGTGTTGCGATTGCTGTCTGGAAGATGGCGACTCCTGACTGCTACCGGTCGGTTGCAAACCAGTTTGGACTTGGGAGGTCCACCGTAGTATTAGCCCTCTCACAAGTCTGCTGAGCCATCAATCGCGTTCTGCTATGGAGGACGGTGACGTTGGGCAATTTTCGTGAGATTGTGGACGGCTTTGCTGCCATGGGATTCCCTAACTGCAGGGGAGCCATAGACGGCACACTCATCCGTATTTTGGCTCCAGACCATCTCGCGACCGAGTACATCAACAGTAAGGGCTACTTCTCCATGGTGCTGCAAGCACTCGTGGATCACAAGGGGCGTTTTACGGACATCAATGCTGGGTGGTCGGGAAAGGTGCATGGTGCCCGCATTTTCAGGAACACTGGTCTGTACCGGAAGCTGCAAGGGGGTACCTTCTTCCCAGATCAAAAAATTACAGTGGGGGATGTGGAGATGCCTATAGTCATCCTCGGAGACCCAGCATACCCACTGATGCCATGGCTCATGAAGCTGTACACCGGTAACCTAGATCGCAGCAAGGAGCGGTTCAATTACAGATTGAGTCGCTGCAGAATGACTGTGGAGTGTGCCTTCGGCCGTTTAAAAGGGCGCTGGCGATGTTTGTATGGGAGGCTGGACTTGGCGGAGGACAACATCCCTGCTGTGATTGCGTCGTGCTGTGTCCTTCATAACATTTGTGAAAGTAGGGGAGAAAAGTTTTCCCCGGGGTAGGTTATGGAGGCACAGTGCCTCAAGGAAGCGTACGAACAGCCAGCCACTAGGAGTATTAGGGGGGCCCAAGGAGAAGCTGCTCGCATAAGGGAGGCACTCAGGGACCATTTCAATGATGCCCTCCCCTAGTTCACTTCCAGGACGCATCAGGTGCACCTTATGAGATTTTCAATGTGTATAAATAAAGCCACTCTTCAAATTGTCACTGTTTTTATTAAAACCTAAAGGGGGGGGGGTTACAGGTGGGTGTAGCTGCGGGTCTCTAAAAAGTAGCTCTGGGGGGGACTGGATGTTGCAGTGTACCAGGGGGATGGGTGGCCTTCAAAGAAATTCTTTGAAGGACTACGGGGTGTGGGAGGCAGACACAGCTGAACTGTATGGAGTGGAGCCCGTACATTAATCACCTGGGTCTGCAAAGCAATCATGCTCTTCAGCAGTTCTGTTTGCTCCTTCATCACGCTTATCAGTTCGTCCCTGTGTTTCTGCCTCCTCTGTTGGGATTCCTCTCTCCAGGCTCAAGTCTCCCTCACGGATTCCTGTGCTGTTTTCAGCAGGTCTTGAAACATATCCTCCCTGTTTCTTCGAGCATGCCGCCGAATGTTTCTCATGCGGTCAGCTGGGGTAGACACCGGCCTTGTGAAGGTCGAATCTAAAAAAAAAAAAAAATAATAAAGCTGTTGTTAACACAGAGCCTAGATAACCAAGGTAACCTTCCAGTAGCACATTCCACTGGAAGGTGCAGGGCGGTCAACATCCTATGCTTCGCTGAAGCGGACAAGGTACATCCTAATAGAAAGCTTACTGGGGGCTAACATTCTGCACAGGGCACACAGATGGAACCCGATATCTCTCTCCTCAGAGTGCCCCTGCCAGCTAGAATACATATTCTACATGCCACTGGTTGCAAGCCAGGACCGTATGCTGCTGCACTGTGTGCTGCCATGGTTCCCAGGGCTGTGCTTTGCAGCTGGCGAGGCAGAGCATCCGTCTTTGGGAGCGTAGACACAAACGCTCTCCCATCTAACCTGAGTAGTAGGCTCTAGAGGTACATCGAGGAAATCTTTACTGACCTAAATACAGATGATTTTTTGACAATCACTGCTTGTGTTGATGCACTTCTAATGAATGCAGAGTAAAGAGCGTGCACAGCGGTGACCGAGACAGCAAGCACCCCCGCCCCGGACAATGATATTTTAGCAGGAGCCATAGCTGCACGAAAGAGAAACTTACCGGAACCCCCCTCTGCCGCCTCAGAGGACATGCTGCAATTCATGTCTTGGGTGGACGTCTCAGCGGGGGTGCAGAAGAGCTCCTGGCTACACACTGTTGCGCTTTCCTCCAGGTCATCCTCCATCTCCTCCTCCTCATCGATCACGTCCTCATCTTGCTCGGGTCTGGCATTCACTGGATGAGGGGAGGCCGATGTGTCCACGGGACTCTTTGCAGTAGTTGTGGGGTCCCCACTGAGGATGGCTTCGATCTCCTTATAGTACCTGCATGTAGCAGGCGCTGATCCCGAATGGCGGTTTGCCTTCTTCGCTCGCTGATAGGTTATTGTTAGTTCCTTCACCTTTGATCTGCACTGCACAGTGTCTCTATCATAACCTCTCTCTGACATGGCCCAAGAAATTATGCCAAATGTATCATAATTTCGCCTGCTGCCGCATAGCTGCGCCTGCACAGCGGGCTCTCCCCAGATGCTGATCAGGTCCAGCACCTCTGCCATGCTCCAAAGGGGTGCGCGTCTTCCACGACGGGCCACCATTGCTGCTGATGATCGGAGCTGCACTCCACTCCACGAGGAAGAAAACAGGAAGTGAAACAGACGAGAAATTCGAAAATCCTGGGAATCAGAACAGGACGGGGACTGTTTCGTCATGGCCACAGAGCGGGTGGGGGGAAGACCAGAGAGGACGACTTTGGAATGCTGGGACAGTTCCGGAGGCCAATCATTGCGCGGTAAGCGTACACACGAGTGGAAAGGCGCAACAGCTGTTCTGGATTGACTGCTACCACCCTCGTCGAGGTGGTTTTTGTATTGTGCTACAACAAGGCAGTTAACGCGCAACAGCCCTATTGCATGTGTGTACGGTGTTGTTGGTATCGCGCAGTAATGATTGTTAATGCGCGATGAAGTGATCGTGTGTACAAGGCCTCAGCAACAGAAGTTGAAGGTATTACCTCGCCCGCAGTTAATTGCTGTTTGTTAAACTTATGTGGAGAGCTTCCTTGGTTGACGAAAGACTAGAGCCCATGCAATAATTGCCTAAGGAGTCACTGTTTTCTTCAGTCCCTGTTTTCCCCCATTGAGATTGATCTGCTTCTCAAGCACCATGAAGCTCATGCTGCTCTTACCCCTTTCTTCCAGTTCCTGCTTACTATTTAAAGAAAGAAAAAAACTCTGTTCCCTTCCAGTTCAATGCTTTCCCTGCTGAGTGAGTGCTATGGGCAAGGGAACACCACGTATGACCCAAGTGTTTGTCCCTATGACTAGATCTGCAGTTCGGCCCCATTTTCCAATGCTGCTTCTTCAGTCTCCCTGGAAAAAAATCCAAAGATTACTCAGTCTTCTGCTGCCCAATAAAGAGTCATTTACATTATTATAAAAGAAAAGGTTTAATGACCAATGGGATTAAATTAGGAATGAGTGAAATTAGAATGAGCCAAGTTCCAGAATTTGAGACTAATGAATACTGAATTTTCTTTGAGGATAAAAATGTTCTAAATAAACTTCCTTTGTCCATTATCACTAAATTGGTACATTTCCTGATTTTCTTTGGATCAGGAGCAAAATACTGGAGTGCTGTTTTTTCCAGCCTTTCCAATTAAATTATTGTGTTAAAAAGAAATACAAAAATATTTATCTTTTAAATGTTTGGGGTCTTTTGAGGGGATGGGGAAAAGTTGTTCAGATAATTTATTGGATTAGTAGCTTGGCCATCCTCCTCTTGAGATCAATGGCAAAACTCCAGTTGGCTTTGCTGAATCAGGATCAGGCCCTGAGTTTTCATAGTCACAGAGTAAACAGGTTTGGTGTGTTTGGGCTGTGTTTTCTTTCTTTTCTCCCCCTGGGTCTCAGTACAGAAAGACATGCCGATATTTTTCTCACAAATATTTCAGAAGCCTGTAATAGGTGATCTGATTTATGTGCACATCGAGATCCAAATCCATTATATGAACTGAGTGGAAACACAATTTTTGTTGGGGAGAGACGGAGAGGCTCTCTACTTGTCTAAACAATTAAGGAAGGGCTGGGCTTGATAGACTTTGTAGTGATAACTTGCTTAGTGCTTTCTTGTCTGATATGCCATACATTGGTACGGTTCCCAAGTACATGTGCAAGCCGTGCACTCTTTTAAAATAACATTTTTGTTAAGAAAAACCATAAAGATATTATCAAATGGGACCTGCAGTGATGGTATTAATTGAATAATTAATACTAAACATGATGCCATGGAAAGGTACCTAAATACAATACTAAACTGGTATTTAAGAAGGGAAATATGGATTTATTTAAAAACAAACCTATCCCCCTATTTTTAAACTAAGTTCTGCAATAAAATATTATCAGACTTGTATGTTGAACAAGAAGAACAGCAAGTGGTAGTTTCTCAGTCATGGTCACTAGTGGAGGGTGAGGAGTTTAGTCTGTTAGCTTGGCCAGCCAGAGCCAGCATATTGCATGAGGCACTCTGCCCTCTAGCCTATAACATCATAGACTTTTAAAAACATATAATTGTTGTAAAGTAGGGCACTCAGTTGGCAAGATTCAGGGGTGATGCATGAGGTGATCTAAGTTAGACTTATTTATCATCAAGTTCCAAAGGGGTAACTGTATTAGTCCAGTTCAGCAAAACAAACAAGGAGTCCTGTGGCACTTTTAAAGTCTGAAAAAGTGGGATTTTTTTTCTCCACGAAAGTTTATGCGATTAAATACATTTGTTAGTCTTTAAAAGTGCCACAGAACTCCTTGTTTATTTTATTTATCATCAGTTAGGCTCCATTACACCTACTTAAAACTCTATTATGTGATATGTTGATATCTAAATCCTGCAATGAGCACCAATGGGTGCAGACCCATAAATCTTAAGACTGCCCAAGTCTGGGGCCCACCTTCATGATGCTTATTGCACTAGTGGGGCCTGAGTTGATATCCCCAGGATCATGTGTAGGTATGTTTATATACAGATATAATAAAACTCCAGATGGGAGGAGAAACCCTGGCTTCATTAAAGTCTGTGGCCAGACTCTGGCTTCCACAGGGCCATGATTTCATCTAAACTTTTTTGTGTCTGTTGAACTCTGCTCCCCTCCTGTCACTTTTGAAAACAAAGTCACTTTTTAAAGATTTTCCCAAGAGGGTCATGCCAAGCAGGAGGCTCAGGAATATCAATTATAAACACAAGCTGTAGATCTGTTCCTGAGAGGGGCTGAGTGTTAGCAACTTGCTCTGACTTGATAGGGTCTGGAGTGCCGACAATGCCCAAAGTCTATCAGATCCAGACCCAAATTTTCAAATCCATTTGATAGCCTACTCATTCAAATATTTTCTGCATAATGGAAGTTCTAACCTGATTAGTCTGAGAGAAATGCCTGAATTGGGTTTTCTTTTAAAGGCTGCAAATGATTTGGGCAGTGGCATAGGTGGTCTTAGCAGGGGAAAGGCTGGGCATTTGCCTTGGGTCCTGCAAGGGGAGGGTCCACCGTGGCTGTTTTAAATCTCCTGTTGGCAGGGCCGGGAGGCCAGCAGTGTGGGGCAAAAGTCAAGGATGGGGCCCCCTATGTGGCGAGGGAGTGGCCCCATCCTTGACTTTCGCCCAAGGCCCCAGAATCCCTAAGACTGCCCCAGGATAGTGAGTAGTTATTCCAAACTTGTTTGGACTGGATTGTCTGCAGTTCTGTAAATACAGCTATTGCTTTCCTACACCCTCAGTATGACTTTCCTGTTGTAATATATTACAGGGTTTTAAAATCACTTAAAACTGATTAACCTTTGAAGTGCTACCTTTATTAATCACAGACAGCTTACAAAAATTGCTTCTCTAGAAGCCTTTAGTTTTAAGGAATGTCTTAACCCAAATAAGTATTTTATTTTATTTTTTTAAAAAACCAGTCTTGTTGCTGTTAACAGCAGAACTGTTTATGATGGCAACTGGTATCCCAAACAGCAGGTTTTTCTATTGGTAATGTATTTGTTAGATTGTGCCAGGAGAATTTGTCCTACATGTGGGACAATGCGTAGCAGCAATATCCTAAGAAAACACCATGGAATAACTTGTTTTCTGAGCATTACAGTTTAGTGACAGTCCCTGATTCCTCACTTGTTCCAAGGGGGTTGAAGTGGGAGGTAATCTGGTCTATCCAGTAGAAGATTACTTTCACATCCATGCCACTTCAGCTCTGCTGACCAGCATGTGGAGGGGGAGAAGACACATTCCACCTAATCCCTGATCCTGCCTATCCGGCTGGAAGGGGAAGTGACAAGTCCCATGGAGGCTGCTCTTTCACTCACTCCCATCCTTAGCAGCTGTAATGCTGGTGGACTGAGTAGAGGAGATAGGTATTAGGATAAGAGACAATCTTGGCCTTAGTGCACGTTTTCAAAAGCTCTCTGAAGTCCTCAAGTTAAATACACCATATGAATTCAGATTCTTCTTAACTCTATTGGGGATGGAATTTCAGAGCACTGGAAATTTAAGATTCTCTCACACTATTTTGGGGGCTAGCAAACCTTTCCTGCGCTCTAATATAGTTTTACATTGTTTTTCGAG
This sequence comes from Pelusios castaneus, assembly GCA_007922175.1. NCBI lineage: Eukaryota > Metazoa > Chordata > Testudines > Pelomedusidae > Pelusios > Pelusios castaneus. The sequence goes on from ML685776.1 coordinate 11,120,084, forward strand.
AGGGTTTTAATTTAAATAAATGCATAGTTTTTGTAATTAAATAAAAGCCTGTTCCTACAAGACTACCAAATGAATAAATGGGCACTTTATACTGGATTTAGTTTTTTCATTAGATTGTATCTCTCTCCCTCCCTGATTCTTTTAGTCTCTTTTTTTTTACTTTCCTTCTGTCCCACTTTTGCCTTATTTCTTTTCATTCTTTTTTTCTGCTTAGCTTCTCCTTTCTTCACAATTTCTCCTAAGATGAATGCAAACCCAATAATGTTTGAGTCAGCTGAAACTGTCAAACTCATTATTTTGGAGTGGCTGCAAAATTAGGCAAAATGAGTTGTCTGACAAACAATCAAACTAATCCTGGATTGGAAATCATTTCAGCATCAACACAAATATTTACTCTGGGGTGTTGGGGACCCTAACCACTCTGTGTTAGTTGAGCTAGGTGATGAAGGAAGGTGTTGTGGCTAGTTAACAGCCCCTGTTCTCTGTAAAAAGTTTATGCTCTCAGGCTTTTCAGACCAGGATAAATTAGGTGGCAGCATCAAGAATAAATAGCGACCTATAGTCTTTAACAGACCAAGTGTACATCACTTCATCAGAAGATCCTACTGTATGACTCATGATTCATTACCTGGGTCAAGGTAGAGTGTAAATTTAATAGCTATACATTGAAAATTTCACGCAGTTTGAACCTTTACCAGTGTTACTGCAATTTATTTTCTGTCCTTGAAAATCTGTGTTCTTTCCTACTTCAGAGCATCAAATGTCTCCTGACCAAATAGGTGTTAGGAAAATATCTCTGGCTTGTTAGCTTTCCACTCTTTCTGGGGAGTTTACTTGAAGTTATTGTGATAATGAAATCATAAGGAAACTTTTACCTGCTGTTTGATAAACTGCACCATAGCTTAATGCCCAGTCACTGTTAGTACAGGCAAAACAGTCCCTAACTCATTAAATCTAGTGAAGCATTTCTGAAATCGGGTGTATTTTAGACTGACTGGAAATAGATTACATTGACTAATCTAAGGAAGATGAAGTGATGTGAACACTAACGTGTGAACTCCACTTATTCTTCAAATATGAATCTCCACCTCTCCACTTAGTAAATTCTATTCAGCTTGTTCTGGCAACCCTGTTACCTCAAGAGAATCTAATAGGAAAACTTTGTTTTTCCCAATTTTATCTAAACTTATCTGAGCTTCTTTCATCTATAAAATTCAGCTGATAAGCGTGACTAGCTATTCTTGTGAAAGTTCTACCAGGTACCAGAGATGCGAAAATCTAAAATGGGAAAATGATCTTAACTTACCCTTTATGGAAGTTCTGAAAGGATCATATCTGATCATATCTGTCAAAGATGTGACATAGTCATAAGTGTATCCATTTACCCCACTCTGCCTCAGAACTACCCTCATTATTCAATTGTGGGGTGTTTCCCATTTAGAATCTGAGTTATGAGCGAGACAGGTGTTAAACCAGACCAATGGGTGTATCAGTCTATACAGCTGTCTGCTGGTGACAGAGATTAAAGGGTGAGAAACATTTTTGTGGGGAAGGGGAAGTCTTGCAGCTGGATATTTTTTCATGATTGAAGCAGTTTTGTTAAAAATGAGGGAGATAGATGCAGCAGAAGTGGACAACATTTGGACTATTAAAGCAAGGCAATAGATGCTGTTTCAGATGTCAAACTAGGTAACTCTGACCTGGATTATAATGATAATTATTGGTGCAGACAGGAAGTCACCTGACCCACCCACAGTTCAGAGAATAACCAACTGTAATATCTTTTGAATTTTCCTTGCACATCTTTGTGATACGATAATTGACTACTCTAAAATGTACTGAGATGGGAAAAGCCAAACTGAAAACAACAATACAATGGCCAGCAGGCATTCCTCACTACTGTTTCCCAAACACACTTAAAAATAGAGATGAATGCAGGTGAATCTTTTATATCACAGTCTGGGCCCTAGCTGTATAAGATTACTTTTCCACAATATAAGATGCATAAGTGCCTTTTCATCATATGAAGAAAGCATGCCCACTGGCAAATGAATCATATTATAAAAATTGATTGTATCCCAAAAGGGAAAAATGTTATTGAAGATCCAATGGCCCAGGATGATACACCATTGATCACTATAAAAAATACTTCCAGAAACTGGTTTTAATCTTTCCGCCAGAGCATTAGCAATTATTCTTTCGCCCATGGTGAGTAATGACGTGAGCTTCCCAGTTTCTCAATCGATAAAACATTTACCCTACCGCTACAAATGTGCTCTTCGCTTAGACAAGCAGAATTTTTCTTCCAATTACTCTTTTCTTAGTGTGACCTCATAAAATATTTTTGAACATCTTTCAAGGCTTTTTGAAGAAGAGGAACAATACTTTTCCTCCTATGTACTTTTCCTCCCTTTCTTCATTCTGTTTTGAGGAATAAGTCATTAAGTTTTCATAGGGCTGAGGCTCTTGTTACACTGCATATTGGATGTTTTCCACTATTTCCTCCAAAACCCACTGCTGACATAACTTGGCATATGAAAAGTGGTCAGAAAAAATACTAACTTTATTCCAAGAGAATTTTTATATTTTGTAAACAAGTACAAAAGCTGCCCCCCAAACTAAAAGATACTGAACTGTTCTTGCATCTCTGCTGTAATGCTCATAATACTATAGCTGTAACTAATGAATAACAATCATAAAGCACAGTGTTAGTAGGTTAATAACATTTCTGAGCAGCATATCAAATAAGTTGGGGATATAAAGATGGATGCTTATAAATGCCCTTTGATGGGACAACAGAGTCCTGTGGCACTTTTAAAGACTAACAGATTTATTTATTGCATGAGCTTTCGTGGGAGAAAATCCCACTTCGTCAGTTAGTGTTCAGTCAAGTTTTCCTTCCAAGAGATTACATATTATCTCTCTGTATCAAAAACATACACACATCTAATGTAAAAAGTTTACAGCTGTTGTTTCATGGTCTGTCTGCCTTCTGCCTGGATCAAGGTGCATTTTAGTACATTTATTAGAAATTTTAACACTCAGATTGGCATAGTAGAATTTGAGAGTCTAAAAAGGAGCCTGTTTGCTGCAGGCTTCTAAAGATTTGGTAGAAGGAAAAAATTTCACAGCAGAAACTTACATGAGGCACAGAAGAGTTAAATAAGGGTATCTTCAGTAAAGAATCCAAATGGTATTAGTGTTATGTGCATAAGCTTTGAACTGAACTCATAATAAAACTAGATTTGCAGGAGAGGTGAGAGCAGGAATAAAAACATGAGGAAATGGAGGGTGACTCAAATGTCTTGTAACCAGAAGTAGTGGGCCTGTCCAACAGCTGGTGTAAGGCAGCGCTGTCCCATTGACATAACTGACGTGAGCCAGCTGGTGATCTAGCCCAATAAGCAGTAGTAATGATAATATATCATCTACCCTCCCAGTTGAAGTAACAGTACAGTACTCGATGTTTCCATGCTCAGGATAGCAAGGTGTAGTAAGTGCTTGTGGGAAATTGGCAGGAAAGGCTATCAAGGGGAAAATAACTTCTGAAAATGAAAGTGCAAGTAATGACCCTGTCGTCGTGTGTCTTCCCCCCCCGCCCCACCCCTCCGCCCCACTTTAATCTACCTCTCTTTTTGGTATATGATTTTTGGATGGAATGAAGGAAGAGGAAGTGGGAGCCACACTTGGCTGCTAGAAATCAGCCAACCACCCACTGCAAAACTGTGAATTACCTAAATCATCTGCATCAGGTTAGTGGCTTTAATGGTGCAAAAATCTTATAGGAAAGAGCAAGAGTGTCTCATATTTAACAAAAATAGGGCACTTTATTGATGCCCTTAGTTGTTTTACCAGCTCATTTTCATAAATACTGAGGAGAAGTTAGGGGTATGTGGCTAATCTGCTGTATGGCTGATATAACTTGTTATATTAAAAACATTAAAATTTACAGAGACTTATGGGCAGTGAGATGTCCGAAATACCATCACCCAGAAGCTAGTCAAGAATGGCATATTTCTGTTTCTATGGTAACTTCTTGATTGCTTAAGACAGGTTTCACTGTATACACAGTATTGTAGTATTGTATAAATAGGACTGAAGTCTGAGTAGTTTATATAACACCAAGATGGAAGGGTCAAAGACTGAGTATAAAAGTTGTCATTGATCATTCACATTTTCACTTGCAGGATGCCATATACATTTCAAAGATGTTTTTTGTGGGTGTCTCTTTATTTCCCCAACTGTAGGCTGTGTCAGTTATTCCTTTAGGGGAATTTCTGATTTTAGGCCAATTGGATTTGGTTCAGCACTGAACCTCAGCTTAGCACCTGAAGTCTATTTTTAAACTTTAACCTCTATTGTGTAACTTTAACTGTGATTGGAAACTTGCCAGCATGTTGTCCCCCGTTGAAATTCCATTCTGTCCCATTCCAGCAAAGAGATTTGGATTGTCAACACTTAGTGTAGTGTGTTATTTTTTGTTCAGTCATGTCATGAGTGTGGTTTATGGGTGAAATACGACCCACAGCATTCAACAGTGTGTTTCTTGTCTCCTTCCATGTTTATTAGAGAGGTGTGACCCATTGAGACAAATCCCCACATGTAATTTATCTGGTTTCACATAAGTTGCCTGAAACATGAGCTCTTGACAAACTGCTAACATGGCTTTGCTGATGAGTTTCCACCTTTAAACTTTGGGGTTCATGTGATTTCATATGCTAAAGAAACCTACATCTAAAACTAATGCTCTCCTACTATGCCCACATCCATATCAGTAGAATGAATCAGCTGCTAGATCCTATTCAGCAGCAAAAGCAAAATGAGGAAATGTTCCTTTGCTCTCTCTCTGCTGCTCCTTAAAAGCTCCTCTGTCTTGGTCCATGGCTGAAGTATTACAGAATATGTATTATGAGTAATTTGTAAGCATTGATAAGGAAACCTCTTCCCTTACCTTGTCAACCTGAAGATTGATGATGGATATAGTGGTTGACCCCTGAAAGATAATAGAGAAGATGGAGGTTGGGTTAGTTAATGATCTCCAAAGCATTGGTGGGGAGAGTGGAATGGTGGTAGCCATGGGTTTTAGCCCATGCAAGAGCACTATCCAGATAAAAGTGTGGGGTCCTAGGTCTCTTTGACAGTAAGGTGGTCTGAGTATACCAGAACTGGATGTCCCACCCCATCCTTTCCTTGTCTCCATGGAGACTCAATATGCTGCAAGCTGGGTTGTAAATCTACCGCTCACCAATGCACTAAGTTGCTATGTGTAACTTTCTGCCAGGCACTGAAAGACCCAGAGCATGTTTTGACATAGTGCTATTTCTATCTTCTCCAGGGTTCAGTGGTGTAAGATTTGATTTAGGTCTAGATAGAACTGCAGATGGAATTCATGAGAGCCACAGTTTCAACAAAAAATAATCACCATCCTCATAATAATCATTTATTAAAAATCCTCACATTTTCTAAGAGATGGGCAAGGCAACCTCTGTTGGTATGCACGGCTACCCCTTTGGAATCTGTTGGTATGGAATAGCAAGTTAAAGTCTTCCATATGCAATGTATAAAAGAAAATCCCAGTGTTTTATTTCTGCTTTGTGAACTGTATTGTAACCTGCATGTTGTTTTTGCTACATTAGTTCTGATTTGGACAATGAATTACACTCTCACTGGAGCAGTGTTGCAGTTATATATCTGATCACAATTTTAAAATGCTCGCTTCATGCTTAGCAAAGATACCTATTTGGGTGGTTAGATGAAGTTTAGTGAATTCATTTTGTCAAATATCTGTATCTCAATACCCAAGTTAGAGCTGTCACTAACAAGATGTCTTCAGAGCCTGAATGTGTGTGAGCTCTCTGTGTGAATCCTTCAAATGTGAGTTAATGCATGTTTCTCTGCATCTGCTTTCAATACTTTAACTTCCTGGCTTAACAGTTTTAAGTATCAAAGGGGTAGCCGTGTTAGTCTATTGCAGAAAAACAACAGAGTCCTGTGGCACTTTTAAAGACTAACAGATTTATTTATTGCATGAGCTTTCGTGGGAGAAAATCCCACTTCATCAGATGCTTTGAAGATGGGAAATTTACAGAATGGGAGGAAATTAAATGCAGGGGAGTGTATGATATAGGATCAGGTCAGGCTGTAACAGCAAATCAAACTAGGTGTTAGGATTCAAACACTGGGGAACAGCACATAGAGGAAGGTGAGGTCAAATCTGTTGTAATGAGAGTTTAACCCCAAGGCAACTGAGTGGAATTTGCATATAAATTCGAGTTCTGCAGTTTTTCTTTGAAGCTGTGATTTGTTATTCATCTGTTTCAACACACCTATTAGCAAGTCGTCAATAGAGTGAGCAGGGAGATTGAAGTGTTGATTTAACCTCACCTTCCTCTATGTGCTGTTCCCCAGTGTTTGAATCCTAAAACCTATTTTGATTTGCTGTTCCAGCCTGACCTGATCCTATGTCATACACTCCCCTGCATTTAATTTCCTCCCATTCTGTAAGTTTCCCATCTTCAAAGCATCTGATGAAGTGGGATTTTCTCCCACACAAGCTCATGCGATAAATAAATCTGTTAGGTTTTAAGTATTGACACTGAGAAGCTTCAGTAGAAAGGAGAACATAGACTTAAAAGAGCATAAGTTCTGGCCTTTAGATGGCAGTGTATACCTGTTGAATATTACATTTTATCATCAGACGGTGAATCTGCAGAGCAGAAACAATTTCCACAGGAAAACTCAACTGAGGTTGTCCTATAAAGCTAAAATAAAATGGAGATCACATCTAAGACCTTATCGGGATTCTACTGTTGATATATGGTTGTGGAAAACAATGAAGTTGCTATGCAGAACATTATATTTTTTTAAAAGTGCTGAAAATAATATTAATGTTTAGGCATGGACTCACCAAAGCAAAGGTGATCTGAGTTAAGGTGGTCATTTTTTAGCTTTGTTTCATTCCATTGTGCAAAGATACTACAAACATCTCACAAAAGTTCAACTGACCTTTGTGTGCTGTAAGAACTAGATGCCGTGGACCAAATTTCATCCTCAGGCACACGTATTGTCTTACCAATTTCAGGGAGACATATATGTAAGTATTTAAGGGCAGAAATTTGACCCATGGGTTTACTCAATCACAGAAAAGTAGCCCAACAACTGAACTTCCTTCTGATTGCCTGATTTTTAGCATCAAAATTTTTTAAGTGGGTAAGCTAGTTAATATGTTTGCTAGTGATTAATGTGTAGTGTATGTGCACATTGTTTATAAAAAGGCATGCGTATAGTTAAGAAATGAAATTTTGTTGTATAGTGAGATACATCTGTAGGTTAATAAATAGCTCCCAGAACAGATAGAAAACTAGCAAGACAATAAAAATGACTCAGTAATCGAGTAAGTTTGATGTTTACATAGTGTATTAGTCAAATTATGCTATCACTGCCTGTATGCTAAATATACTAAAGTGCTTGGCACAATAAAGATATAGATACACCTGTAAAAACCCTGTTAAATGAATGGGGTAGTACAGGTACCTTTGAGAACAGAATTTGTTTCCAAGAAAAAGAGCGTATTGGTTTATTTTCCTTAGAATAGCACATGTTTTAAATAAGATTTAGCCTAAAAAAGGTTAAGAATTATATTTTTATCATCATAAAAAGTGTTTGATTCCTGTGGGTATTTGGGGCTTTTTATTTTTATTTATTTATTTATTTTTAATGTTAGGCTTCTTTTTAATGGTACAGAAGGAATCGCTATTTCTGTACATCACTTTGCCAAACATTTCATATTATTTTCAGATCTAGATTTCTATAATAAATTTGTTAGTCTTTAAAGTTGCCACCAGACTCCTTATTTGTTTTGCTGGACTAGACTAACACAGCTACCCCTTTGTAACATCAGATATAGATGTAATCCCAAAGAAATACCATAGCTCCTAAATACATGGCAAGTGTTTTAATATATTCCCACACATCAGTTATTACTCAGTTGACTCATCTGTTCATCTAAATTGGCCCAGGAATAACAAAAGCTAAATACACAGTTCTTGAATGAAAATCATGACTGACTTAATCTGGAAGAACCATCTTCTGCCACCTTTAGTTCAAATATTTTATCCTGCATCAAACTTTGTGTGTGTATATATATGGATACCCTTTGACAGCCGTATACCTGTCTGTCCTTAAACTGATTTGTGTATTTATTTAGACCCCCCTCTTGTGCCTACTGACCTGAATAACAAAGTTCCTATTTGACTTCAGTGGTGAAAGATTAGAGCTGTAAGTGTTGTCTGCTCCTCAATCAATGGCAAGACTCTCATTGATTGTGGTGAAAGCTTCTATTCACTAAGTCAAATTCCAAAGGGGTAGCCGTATTAGTCTATTGTAGAAAGACATAAATCTGTTAGTCTTTAAAAGTGCCACAGGACTCTGTTGTCTTTCTATTCACTAAGCACTTTTGCAGATGAGTCCATTTAGTTAGGCACCTATGTTTGAACTTGGGACCATAGTTTTAGGTGTTTGTATTTGAAAATTTCAAGGTGGTAGTATGGGCTAGGAAATGGATGGAGAGTTAAGAGTTCAAGAGTTTACTTCCAGCTCCACTGTTGGTCTGCTGGATGACCTTGCAGAAGTCACTCTCTGTGCCCCTCTTTCTCCTCCCATCTCTTGTCTGCCTTGTGTATTTTTAGTATCAACTTTGTGGGAAAGGCAGCTCTCCCCAGGTGTTTGTGCAGCACCTATCACAATGGATGTAGGTCATCTAGTCTGTTGATGGCCGAACCACATATACCTACATGATCCCTGATGGATGTTTGTCTAACCTGTTCTTCAAAACCTCCAACAATGGAGATTACCCAGCCTCCTTGGCAACCTATTCCAGTGTTTATGTATTCTCATAGCTATGACTACATTTACCAAACTTAGTTCGAATTAGTTAATTCGAACTAACTAATTTGAACTAATTTTAGTTTGTTTGAATTAACTTAATTTGAACTAGCATGGCCCCATTGGAATTGTAGTTCGAACTAAGCAAGTGCCATGGATGGCACTTGCTTAGTTTGAATTAGTCAGTTGCATTAAGTTCAATGTTCTGGTTAGTTCAAACTAAGCAGTTAATTCAAACTAACATGGCCACATTGGCTTAATTCGAACTAACTAGTTTGAATTAAGCATTAGTTTGAAAGGTATAATCAAATGTATTAGTTTGAATTAAAGAAGCCCTTAATTTGAACTAATGAAAGCATAGTGTGGCCAAGGCTTAAGTTAGTTCGAATTAAGCTTCCTTAATTCAAACTAACTTGCCAGTGTAGACATAGCCATAGTTAGAAAGCTTTTCCTAATAGCTAACCTAAATCTCATTGCTGAAGATTAAGCTGTTTACTTCTTGTCCTACCTTCAGTAAACATTGAGAACAAATTATCACCATCCTCTTTGTAACAGGATTTAACATATTTGAAGACTGTTATCAGTCCATCCCTCCATCTTCTCTTGTCAAAATTAAACATACCCATTTTTAATCTTTCCTAAAGATTTAGAAAACCTTTAATCATTTTTATTGCTCTTCTCAGGACTCTTTTGAATTTGTCCATATCTTTCTTAAAGTGTGGCATGCAGAACTGGATGCAGTCTTCTAATGGAGGCCCCTCACCTGTTCAGAGTAGAGCAGAGCAGGTACTTCCTGAGTCCTACATATTACACCTCTGGTAATACACCCCAGAATAAAATTATACTATTGGCTCATGTTCAATATGCCCTTCCCCCCCCCCACACCCACAACTAGTTGAGCACTCACCTTACAGTAATTTAATCTAATACTTCAACACAATAATGGTATTTTAAAAGTGCTGAAGACACAAGCTCCCATTAATTTCAGTGGGAGCTGCTAGGCAACAGCACTTGTAAAAACCAAGTTCCTTATTAAGGCTCCCAACTTCAGACAACCACTTTGGATAATCTTGGCCTTAACTATCATTCCTTTTAGGATGTTAGGAAATTATTCAGTTTTAAATAGCTATGACCATATATGGCTTCGTACACTTGGGACCTAATTCTCGTTTGGTTACCTGCATTGTTTTGTTTGAGTCAGGACAGTAGAATCTGCCCTTATAGGGTTCCTAATGTATTTGCATTAGGATTTGCTGGTACACAGTGACACCAAAAATACCTAGCGAAGTCCAGGTTCAAACTGAATTAAACTTTGTGTTCGGGCAATTGAGTTTGTTATAAATGTTATCTTTTGTCACCAGCTTTCTCTGCAAATCTGAACTTCTACTAATTAGTGAAATACAAGTAATATTTTCATTTTACTTTAGCAGTTGGTAAATGTCATTGTGGATGTGTTCTGACGTAGTCTGAAGACATAAAAAGAATCATGAATATTCAGGGACGACTCCTAAGTCACTGAAATCTGAACTTGCAGCAGAGCTCATTTCTCATGTAAACTACAAAGATATAAACTTTATTTTAATATGGAGAAGTGTTTTTAACTCCATTTACAGTATAGTGCTTTAAAGTATTACAGTGTAAATGCAGATGTAGAAACAGAATTTCTTACACAACAGAATTTTTTCTTTCATTTTGGCCCTGTAACACTGTCTTCAAATTCTAGCCTCTTATTCAGCTATACCCAAATGGATATTATAGACGAGCATACATATGCTTAACATGATCTAAAAACAAACAGTGCTGCGATCTGCAATTTTTATCCCAAGAAAAACTGTTAAATTAAGAGAAGGCAACTGTGATAGGGCACTTTATTATGGGGAGAAATGCAGAATGCAATCCAACTCACCTGCTATAATGTGGACCAAACTGTTGTGTACTTAATGGATCTTTTACTCCTACTTCTTAATATTGTTTTTTTTGTGCCACAATCTGTTAGTTGTGAAAGCACTCACTTCCCATGGTCACACAAACAAGTCTCCTTGGCTATGTCTACACTGGCAAGTTAGTTCGAATTAAGGAGGCTTAATTCGAACTAACTAAAGCCATGGCTACAGTAGGCTTTAGTTAGTTCCAATTAAGGGCTTCCTTAATTTGAACTAATAAGTTCGAATAGGGTATTTGAACTAAAGGGTTAATTTGAACTAACACGTTCGAATTAACCAATGTGGCCATGTTAATTCGAACTAATTTCTTAGTTCGAACTAACCGGCCATTAAACTGAATGGGGATCGCTAACTCGAACTAAGCAAGTGCCATGAATGGCACTTGCTTAGTTCGAACTAAGTTTTCCTAGTTCGAATTAAGCTAATTCGAACTTACTAATTTGAACTAATTTTAGCAAGTGTAGACATAGCCCTTGTGTTTTGGAATACTGTGCCTGTCCCTGGAAGCTGGGCAGTCCCTGTAAAGAAAAAGGATGTGCATTTTTTTTGTTTGTGTACTAGCCTGCCTCATACTCACTGAAATCTTATTTTTCTTATTCTTCTCATTAGACAGAGAACAAGCAGGTGTGTTTTTGCAATAACCATGAACTGGCAGATAGTGCAGTTTTAACTGATAGCTCATGAGACCAGCGGGGTGGTGCTTTGATTATATATATATGTATGTTTCGAATAAGTACATTTAGCATTTTTGGGAATCATTTTGTACACTTTTAAGGATAAACGTGCCTTGACTGAAAATGTACAAGCACATCCATGCTTTTGCTTTAAATGTGAAAATTATTCAGAACATCTGAATGTGCTTTGTGTTACAAAAGCATACACTGGGAAATATAAAACTGCTGCAGAAAGGGTCCCAAATGATGCACCATAATGCAACATTTGAATGTTGTTTAAGTTCAATTTTATGTTGATCATTCCCTAAGGGAAGCAAGAACAAAGGCAGGTATATTTGTTACATCTGTGCATCTCTTACCAAGCCAGCTATTTGCTGATGTAAGTACTATCAATTTTGACTCTTCCCATAGACATCAAAAACAAATGAAAAACCAGTGCAATATGAAGAACAGGAGTTTCATCTTTTGCAACAGTTCCATTATAGTTTAAGAAAGACTTTCATAATAGTGCGTCTAGTTAGGCCCCAGCTCAGCAAAAGCACGGTAGCACATGAGTAATCCCAATGAAGTGGATAGGGTTATTCATCTGCTTACCTTTAAGCACGTTTAAGTGATTTGCATTTGTTACTATACATGGGGTTTACCCCACACCTCCAAAAATTTAGCTAGGTGTTTCATTTGCAAAGCATGACACTGAATGTATATTGTTGAACAAGCGGAACTTTATTAAACCCTGTGTGCTGCTCTTCTAGCTTAACTCCATATGTCCTATGTTTTCTTGGTGTCCGATCAATAACACTGCCTCAAGGGACCATAGGACCTTTGACTTCAGTTCCCTTGATGCCGTTACACTAGGGAAAAGAATTTAGGGTAAGGATTGCATAAGCCTTGTGGGTTTGATTATCAAAGAAAGTTTTTTAGTTGGTAGAATTTTCATCTTTTAGTTTTTTTTGCAAATACAGGTATCTGACTTGTGTACGAATCTCATCTATTTGTGCTTCGAACACATTTTTGTAGTGTTTGAAGGACTTTATCAATGCAGATAAACAGGAGGAGAAATTCTCATTCTTTGCACATCTAAATCTAGAAATAAGATGGATTTAAACTGAGACCATAAATCATTAATTAAAATCATTTTCCTACTCAGATTTAAGAGGATCTCTTCTCCTGAGAGAAGAGCAATCAAAATCACTTGAAATCCTTCTAGTCACTACCTAAGACCATGTCTTTGCTGAAAATGCTGCATCAGTCTCCATGGATCAACGCAGTGGTATCGATTGAGTGGCCAGTGTAGACCTGTTCAATGTAATGCTGCGTTGATGGGAGACCATTGCTGGTTGATGCAGCTGAGTGAAGACCTGGTGGTAAGTCAAAGTAACTAAGTTGACGGGAGAGGCACATTCTGTGGCATGCAGATTGCGTATCCCCCGTCAACTTAGCCCTGCAGTGTAGACTAGGCCTAAGAAACATCTGTGGTCCTGGAGAAAGACCATTGATAGGATGTGATCCAGCAACTTGAAGAAAGCAAGTGCTTGTAGGATCAAGTTTTAAATAGAGTCCTGTCAAAAACAAAGTAATAAAAACCAAAATATAACTCAATTGAACAAAAAGTTTAAAAACAAATAGTCTGTGGCCAAGACCAAATAAAACGGCTAGACATTTTTTTTTCTTTCATTTTTGGACTCCTATCTTGTCCTAAATTTGTCAGGTGGTGAACTTCACATCTCCTGCTGAAGTCTATTAAATTCTGGGTGCTCACTACCTCCTGAAACTTAGTCTGGACACTCAAAAAAGAAGACACTTAGCCAGCAGACAGCTTTGAAAATATAGGCTCAGATATGTTCATCTTTTCAACGTCAGCACTGATGTTCACTCCAATCTTGCAAGGTGCTAAGTGATCCGATCTTTTTTTCACTTCTAGGTGTGGCAGATCCCTTTCTATCCCCCCCCTCTATATTCTGTGGAATTATAATTAGATGTGTAAAAACTGCTCATCTGTGTGGTATTTGAGTACCATAAATCCAACATATATGCTTTGAGGGAGTGTTCTCCATCTTATAGAATAGAACTTTATTCCTTGATTGTGGTTTTTTATTTTTGTTTTTTAAATCACACTTCAGTATATGTGCTAAACTGGTAGTGTGCTTGATTATCTCAACTGCCAGGTCATTGAGAGCATAAAGCTCTTTGTCATTCTGTAATTTTTCATTTCACTAGCATTCTGCTGATAGTCCTCCCAAGAGAAGACTTCAAAAATCATGTGAAAAAGGTGAGGCAAGGTAAAGTAAGTGTGTGTGTGTGTGTGTGTGTGTGTGTGTGTGTTTAAGAGACTATCCCTAGGAAAATGTGCTTTTTCTGCCAGCATTGTACTGTATTTACACAGAAACTATTCAGGCACATGTGTTTTCAAAGAAGTTGCAATTTCCTGTCAGATTTTTTGCAGATCCTTTCTAAGAGCTGTAGACAGAAATCCAGCTACTCTTGAAATGAATGACCTTCAGTGTTTGGAACCTGGAGAGTAAACAAACATTTATTCTACTGAGAAACTTTGCCATGGACATAACAATAACTTTATGTATTACCCTTCAGTTGTAGTTTATTAGCAACTAATTCTATTTCTATACAACCATTATGAGTTCTTGAAAATGGAAGCATTTTTATTATCAAGTCAGTCCTTTAATACACTTTAAGAGTTTCAGATGCTAATGAGCTATGCCAGTAATACAGATTTCTTCAGGTAGACATTGACAAAACATGATTTTCAATTCTGTGTGAATGTTTTGTTTTTTGATAATGTTTGTTTTACCTTTCAGGTCACTAGTTTCCATAAATTCCTTATGTCTTAGTAACATAGAGGATATTTTTAAACGTAGATCTTACACAATATTACATTAAATATTTGTTCAGCTGATTAAAACAGTTGTACATTTATTTAATGTTTGAACAGTAAACAGTTTATTGAGAACTGAAATGTCTTTGTATGCACGCACACACAGCCACACTCTGGTCTCATTAGAAGGGCCCCTGTTATGAGTTGCTCTAACTAGGCTACCAAGTATAAGAAATCCTCCTATAAACACTCTTTTCATAAGTACTTCAATCCGAGTACTACAGTTAGTTGAAGGCATTAATGGTAGGACAGTAGACATGGGGATAGGGCCTTTGGGAAGGAAAATACTGTACTATAGCTCAAATTAGCTGAAACATTTATCTTACAGGGAAAAAACAGTCCTATGTTGATAACAGCTCAAATTTAGTTTCAACAGTCAGTCAGTGCCCTTAGCATGTGGTATTTTGAATAAAGAGAAACTGAAAAAACTCTAGATTATTTTGAAGATTGACAAGCCCAGAGTTACAAATGATTTGCAGCTTAAACTCCTCTTGTTCTGTTGTACATGGAAACTGACAGTTTTGAGGGAAACTTTTTTCCCCTCCGAAATGGATCTTTATGGAAAGAGTAAGGGGAATGATGAAGGAAGATGGGCGAATTGGGGAAAGGAGCCCTTTGTCATGTTTTAGGGGAGCGGCAGACACCACTGATTTGGCTGACTTCATGTACCTTCTCTACACACAGGCACATCATAACATCATTTGAAAATTTATTATGTCAACTTTAAGATGAGGTATGATGTCAAACTGTCAACTGGTTCCATTACCACAGAAACAGGGATAAACAATGACACCATTAACACATTAAAATGATCACTTTGAAATATCTGCATTCATTTCTGTTAGTTAAATGACTGTGTTTCATTTCAAGACACAAAATTGGATTTCTTTATGACCTCAAAACAACATCTTTAGATCACAACAACAATCTAAATGGTAAAAAAAAAAAAAAAAATCAAATAAATTTGTACAGCTATCAATGAAATGTAATAGCACTGGTTGACATTTCTAGTCAATAGAATTGTCACCTTGCTCATCATTATGATCTCTGTTGGGTTACTGCAGTCTTTGTTGTCTTGGCAAATGCACCGTTCTGTGCAAGGAAGATTGTTCTGATTACAGACACGATAGATTGTTCAGTGACCCTTACTAGTACAGGCACAAATTATGTCTTGTAGAAGCTCAAATGTCGTTGGGCCTTTATACAGGAACAGGGATATATGCTGAAACATACCGGAAGTAGGTCATCCTAACCCCCTGAAAATTTTCCATCCATACTGTAATGTGGATCAACATCTGATTTGTGTGAAGACATCCAAATCTTTGGTTTGCTAACATGCTTTCTGGCACTTTTCAAAACTGTCCTCATGTTGTGGCCACTGATTTGTCCATTTTGATGGCTAGATTGAGGTGCAAGTAATTCGGGTTGCATGTGGGTTGTCTTTTCTTTCTTACTGTAGTCATACAATTCTGCTACCAACTTCCTTGTTGCAGAAATTGTGGCTTGTCGGTCCCTCGCTCCCAGTTTGGCAAGATCTCTGAAATGGTAATCTCCATTTGTTTTGACAACATTAAAAGCTGATTCCCCCCTCCACATCCCCCGAAAATCAAATAGGGATGACACAGGCACATGCTGTGAATGCGTGTTCAACAGGAAATACGTTGCAGAAGTGAGGAGTGAAGTGTCATAAACAGCATGCAGTGACACTTGTTAGTTAGGGTGGTGTCTGTTTCAATCCACATGTTATCTATGTGTATCATTTTGGAAAAATAGTGAACAGCAAGGACCAAAATATTTGTACCAGGTGACTTAATTACTATGGTTGCTTTGACACTAAGAGACCCAATACCATCTTGGCACATATAGCATGCAGAAACATTCTTGTGTCCACTTACTCTTGAGTACAGTTCAACTCCTCTATTTTGCTACTTCACCACTGGAAATGCCTCCAGCAAGAATGGGTGTTTTGTATTGGTTGTGCTCCTACGCTCTCAAGTGCCTTTTGAACCATATGTGTACTGTTTACAAGTTACTCATCTGTTGGATGCCACCGTTAGAAACATTTTCCATGGTGGCAGAGGTGATTCACCAAGCATCTGGGATTTTTTTTTAAATTCAATATTAGATATTGTCTGTCTGGCACACTCTCTCTACTCTTCACATAATTACTGTTGTCCTATTCTTAAAAGACTTTGATTACAGAATTAGCATGGTCAAATCCTTTAAGGACCTGCCTCAGTGTTCAGCAGCCAATTTGTTGATGTGTAGGGTTGGTCCCCTGCCATCATTTGTATGACAGCTCTGAGGCCGCGCTGTTGTTTCTTTGTTGCTGCTCTTAGCTTATGAAGTTTTTTACCTTGAGTTTCCAGCTGATGCATTACTTCAGCTTTGTCTGGTTTTTTTGTTCCATCAATATGGAAGAGGGACATATTGGAGCAAGTCCTACTTGGTTAATGAGAACAGTTGCCATTGAAACATTATCTCTGCATCTTGCTAAGGACATGGCTCTATGGAAAACAATTTCTGGCCTGCTAGCTGCTGTTGTTGTCCCTCCTTGCCAGACTTAAATTTGGTCATCTTGGCCATGTCAATAAATCTTCTGGGGCCAGATTTATTGTCTGGGCTGGAGAAGCTATGTGTCCCATCAGAATTCAGTACAGATCTCTCCGTTTGTTCTTCACCAACATCTGCTACTTTTCAGTAAAGAATCTTGTACATCTGATATTACATTCAGTCCAGTAGATATGTGGATAACAGAGGCGGCCTTTGGTTATGGGGCCTCATACTGCTCGGGGCCCTGGGTGTGTGCTTGCTTTGCCTACCCCTAAAGCTGCCTCTGGTTGATAAGCACCTCTGGGTGTGATTCAGGGCCTAGTGCGTTTATCATATTATTGATGACATGGGGGTAAGAGCTGTAACTTGCTTTTCATCCCTGTTCAGTGCAAAGATGAGGAACTTGTCTGTGGACTTCATCTGCTCTACTTCTTGTTAGGCCATTTCTTTCTCTTATGACATTTGCACATTCATGATATAATAGTGTGGATTGTTCTCTTTACTACTGATACCGACCTGTGCTTAAGTGTCCCTGAATTAAAAAGCTATTTCTCCTATATTTCAAAGACTAGTAGTTCTGCATGCATAAGCAATTACAAATTAAAATCTTCTCTCAGGCAGCCTCAAATCTACAATGTATGTACAAAAGTTTACACTTGGGGAAACATTACATTTGGAATTTACATTGAAACATTTTTATTTGATCCAAACACCATTTTCTGGGTTTTCCTTTTTATGAGAAAACCATAAAAGGGTCAGTTTGGGGTTGAAATAACTTTTACTTGTTTTTTTTTTTTTTCCAGTATGGCCAGCAAATTGAAAAATTATCACTCAATTATTCACTCAGCCCTACTTCAGATTATGCCTTCACTAACACCCATTTGACTCTTCTGGGTTGTACAGGTTAAGTGATAGCAAACTATCTACTGGTGATGTACAAGATGGAATGCAAAACAGCACTCTCTCTTAGCTGTGCAGGCTATAAGGTGTAAAAAGCAGCTAAAATTTACTTTTGTCACTCAAGTCAGAAGATCTGACCCTGAATACCTACAAGGTAGGTGAACAAAATGTCATTTTTACAAAGTCATATTTCAAAGTACACTTAAATTGTGACAAAACAGGTATCTTTGCCCTTTTTTTCTAAAAGGAGTTCACAGCTCCTTAATTAATGATTCCTCATAATCCCCTGTGACCTAGGTAGTCCTTATCATTATTTTACTGAAAGGAATATGGCACAGAAATGGTAATTGGCCCATTCAAGGTTACACAGTAAGTCAGTGAAACTGGGAATAAAGTCACCCAGAATTCTAACAGCCAGGTGCATACATGCACTCTTTTATAACAAACCTAATCTTTGACAAAATGGCTATGTCTATACTAGAGAAGTTAAGTCGATTTTGTTAAGTCGACTTAATAAGGTCCACTTTAAGTCAACTTAAAGTCGACCTTATTAAGTAGACTTAACAAAGTCACCTTAACTTTTCTAGTGTAGACATAGCCCCTTGTCGACCTTATTAAGTCAACCTAACACTTCAAGGCTTACGTCGACCTAAAACCAGGTGTTAAGTCGACTTAAGCTTTCCTTATGTCGACTTAAGGAAATGCTTAAGTCAACTTAATAAAATCCCAGTGTGGATGTGGCTTTATTTAGGTCGACTTAAGCCGCCAGTGTAGACGCACCCAATGAAATTACATTTTACTCATGCTTTTCAATGCATCATAAAGGACTTTAAAAAAAAAAAAAAAAGAAATCCTTGCTTCTGCCTTCATCCAAATATAAAAGAGCTGGGTCCTGCTCAGTTTGAAGTCAGTTAATTTTTTATTTTTTTTATTTTTTTTTTGTCATTGATTTTTAGGAGAGCAAGTTTGGGCCCCAAGAAAGTCTGGAATTGAAATTCACAGAAAATGTGAAAAATCACAGTGTTCTGCAAACCCTAAAAGGCTGTGATGCGCAATCTAAATTGGAGCAGGAGTTACTCTGTGTGTCCTGAGTTCTGAGGCCCTGCACGTATGAAATAATAGTTAGTATAATGGTTAGTTGAAAAGAATGTTTTGATGTGTTTGATAATCTGGGTTTCCATTGTCGTTCAGACTTGTTTTTTAGTTTTCAATTCTCTATGATGAGACAGTTTGTATTAATGTTTTCAGTGATCACATCTTCAGAACTGGCTAGCTGCCTTTATTAGATTTCCTATCATTAAATGCTGGGATTATTTTTAGTCAGGTTCAGTGCAGTAAAGAAGAGGATATATAATATGCTATAAAAGCACTAAAAAAAAACCCCATGTAAAATGTTTTGTAGTAACTGATCTATTTAAATCCAAATTTAATTATGTTCTTTCCTATTCCATGGGGCCTAATCTCTGCTCCATACATGTTCATAATTTCTGTTGGAATTAATGGAGCTATTTGCAGACGCAGAGTAAACATTATTATTTGCAATACAGAATCATCTACAGGTTCCATCTGAAATTGGAGCCCTAGTATTTTAGGTGCTGTACATATACATCTTGTAAGGAGAAAGCCCCTGTACAATTTAATATACAAGACAGACAAAGGGTGGGAGAGAGAAAGTATTATCTCCGTTAAATGGATGGAGAATTAAGGCATGGGAAATGAAGTGACTTTTCCAATGTCACCCAGAAAGTATATAGCAGGGCTGGGAATTGAACTAGTATCTCCTGAATGCTAGTCCTATCCCTTAGCCACAAGCCCCAATTTCTTTTCCTAGAGCACTTGAGCTTGTTTTTTCAGAATAGCTGTATACTAATGTGAGCACAGAATGATGCTCAGTAACTGAAAATCAGTTCTCTAAACCAAAGTTGGCAGATTCTGGGACATTACCTGCAGATGCTTCATATTCATTCAGGGGTCTGTACATGTGGAAAAACTGTAGGAGGGTCATGTCACTAATCAAAAGCTTTGGTGACTTCCAGGGCCACTGATGAATTATATCCAAGACCGCTGCATTGCCATCATCTGAAAAGTGTGGTGAGTTTGCACTCATTGGAGCAGTATGTAGCACTCCTTCAGTTCTGCAAAAGTTCAGCAAAGTGTCAGAATTGTTTTATAGAAACCTTGCAAAATTTCTCAAACGTCATCAACTTCTGCAGGTTACTGTTCCTAATCAAGCTGCAGCAATCTAATAGTATACCCTTGTTTCATATAAAATAACGATTCTTGAATACAGAAATGTCAAAAGCAATACAGAACCAATGCTTCATTGTTAATGTGCTAGAATAACATATGAAAATTAAAAAGGAGCCTGTGGTAGTACTTTTTCATGTTTGTAAAAAGTTAATTCAGGAGAGGAAGGGTACTTTAAGAGTGCTTTCAAGTAATTATTTGCATTGGTGAATGAATAGCATTATTTTCCTGGGTTATTCCCAGAATGTGAATTGTGAAACAATGGGGGGAGATATTCACTGAGGAATGATAGGTACCTCTGTTCTTTAAATGAAGGTTTACTATCTTCAAAAGATGTGTGAGAGATAGAACTAAAAGACATTTGGACAAATTCTGTTCTAAGTTACATTGGTATACGTCTGGAATTACTCTAGTGCAACAAGTTCAATATATTTGCAAGACTGTAACTGGGAGCTGGAATTTGGCCATTGAGCAGAAATCTTCTATTAAGGCCTGATTCTGATCTCACATCAGTTTAATGCTTCTGCCTTCTATTCAAGCTGATGTGAGATCGGAGTAGGACTCTCGCAGTTCCCAGCTTATGAGCATGGTAGTGCTCTACCCGATAATACTTAATAAGAAGGGCATTATCAGGGACTTGCTTTGCTGTGTGAGAAGGGGAAAGCCATGTGTGTTGGCCAACGCTTACATTGGAGAGACTTTTTTACAATACTGTAGGCATTGAATCTGTGTTACATGCTAAAGAATAGGTCTGCATTGCAGTTAGATACCTGCAGATGGCCCGTGCAAGGTGACTCAGGCTTGCGGGGCACATGCAAAGGGATGTTAAATTATGGCTTGGACATTTGGGTTCAGGCTGCAGCCTGAGCTCTGGGACTCCCCCCAGCTCCAGTTTTGAATACCAAAAGAAGAACACAGTTACATACTGGTAGCGGTACCAGCTTTTAAACAGCATTAACGCAGGGTTGTCTACACCACAAAGTTAGATTGACTTAGCTATGTAGCCAGAGGTGTGCCCATTCACCCTTCGAGAGACACGGTTAAGCAGACCCATGCTCTGATGCAGACATCAGTAGGTTGAAAAAAGAATTCTGTTGTCCTACCTACTGCTTCTCAGACGGGTGGATTTACTACAGTGATGGAAGGTCCCATTCCATTGTTGTAGTAAGTGT
Organism: Pelusios castaneus; assembly: GCA_007922175.1. Lineage (NCBI taxonomy): Eukaryota > Metazoa > Chordata > Testudines > Pelomedusidae > Pelusios > Pelusios castaneus. Next base: position 11,141,346 of record ML685776.1, read on the forward strand.
CTACACTACAGTGTTACAGCTGCAGCTACGCTGCAGTAGAGTTTCTAGTGTGGACAAGCCCTTCAGTATGGCAAGCAACCATCAGAGTAATCCACAAGTTTTTTCTTTTAAGGATAGGCTGCCATTAAACCACAAGCATTACAAAAGATGCTAGTCTGTGCAACCAGCCTCAAACACAGTAAAAGTTTGCTTGTTCTTATATTGACTTGGAAAGATCAGATTTTTATCTCTAAATGATGATTTCACTACACACACACAAATGGATGAAAAAAATATTTCCACATAATTTAAAAATGGAACTTTGCACATAGGCAAAGTAAGAAAAAATGCTGCTTGAGAACCTGAGTTTGATTTAAGCATACTTACTGTGTATATTTTCACATTTTATGTTCATAATTTGTGTTTTTAATGAGCACAAGGCTTAAACTCTTTGAAACTCGGTGTTTACCGTCATTAATTAAATTTTTGCAGTTGCTGGAAATTATGGGGGACAGAATTTTTTAAACACAAATATGCTTAAAACTCATAATTATGTGTGACTGGAAAATTAGATGGATAAAAATTGAGACAATACTGAAAAGTAAACATCAATATACTCCATCAAAAGTTATAAAAGAATAAAAATAGAATTCTGCCAAGGCTACCTATACTTTACAGTTTACAGCAAACCTGACAAGCCTGGTCACTGGGTATCTGCAGGCATTTTTGACTTGCCAATAAACAAAGTTATGTTTTTCTTGTAGTTCATTTATATTATCATCTTTAAGTGATCTTCCAGAAAGAGAGGGAAAGGGCCTGCGGAACATAACTAGAGTGTCTTGATTGATTGGCACAGGGCTTGCTTGCTTTATGTATGGTATGGTTTTGTTACAAGTAAAGTAAGGGCAATCTGTACCTATGGCAATTTTCCTTGGCATCACATGCAATAGGTGTTAGGGTGTGTTGTTTCATACTTGACTGTGAATGTAAAAATGCTATTTCCGATATTTGTAAATTGTTAGAGGGAGGGTGATTTACTACCCTGCAGGTCTTTTAAATGGTATGAACAGTGGCACAAGAGATCCTCCCTGCACCCTGATTTTTAACTTAGAACTGGAGCTTTGCTGCTGATTGAGGAAGTCCACAGATGGCTAACAATCTCTACATCTGCTTCTTAATCTAGAAGCGCCAATCTGTTCTTTCAAGGGTGGGAGTGCATAACAGCATTTTATACACAGTCAGGTGAGAGCACAAGGAGGTTATATTGATATAAATGACTACAAGGTATAAATGGCCATGTGTAAAATCAGTGGGCGTTGGAGCACAAAGCACGCAAAAGCACACACAAGTGTGCGTGTGTGTGTGTGAGACTGACTAAATATGAACGGAGAACAAAGCAAATCAATGGCAGGCTGCTACAGATGTGTTGTGCTGGAGATTCATACATCTTAGGATGTTCTTCTCCACTGTCCCTGTGGCATATGTTCAGATGGCACAGTCAACATCTAACAGGAGGCAAGGTGCAGCAGTATAGGAGTGGGGTTTGGGGAATCAGTGGATTCACTGCCCAAGCCACAGGCTGTACAAAGCTCTAACTGGCCCATGTAGATCCCATGGGCTACTCTAAATGGAATCGAGAAAGTGGGCCAGCAGGATCTACAGAGGGCAGTTAGCTCTGTAAAATCAGTGCAGTCTGGGACTCGTATGGTGAATTCAGTGCTCGAAACCCAGCTGCAGCTGGTGCTGATGATGTTGACCACCGGCAGCATGAGCTGTAGCTCCAGAAGTCTAGAAGAAGGGTCGAAGGAGTTTTTTTCCACTGCCCCCACCACCTGCTTTAAAAAGCCTGCTGGTGAGGCCAAAGCCAACCTGCAAGTAAGGGCAATGTGCCTGGAATGGGACAGCTTAAATCAGCACTGGGTGCTTCTCCTCTCCAGTATCCCTGCAGCACGTGGTGCCAGGATGTTGGCCCTGTTGCTGGCTGATTCTGGACCCATCCCAGTTATTTGGCTATGCCCTTACATGACCAACTTCCAGGGTGAAATGAGGGAAGGGCAGGTGGCCCAACCCTCTATCTTGGCCACAGACAGAGATGGACAATCTGGATCCATGTTTCCACTTGCACTGAAACAGGTAAAATTACTCATTGATAATTAAGACACAAATAGTTTACATAGGGGTGGCTGTGAACCTTGGGATAAAATCTGTGGATAGAGTCTCTCCCCTTTCCCTTTCCTCCCCAGTGAAGGGAAGCTATTTTGATATTGTAATGAAATAATAAAGAAAAATGTTGCATAAAAGTATTGAGGTGAGGGGTTTTTTTACATTTATTTACACAAAACCAATTCTCTAGAGGGTAGAGGCCATGCATGCATACATGTATAGGGCCTAATGCAGCAGGGTCCTGACCATGGGCACTAGGCATTTCTGCCATATAAACATTTAATAACAATTTGATCCAAAATAGAACTCTTCATATAGTATGGCATGCCTGACTCTCACTTAAACTCCAAAGGCGTTAGTAGTGTCGACCAAGAGTAGGGAGAGGTTGTCATTGAGTCATAAGTCTTCAATTTCAACAGGAAAAGAGAAGGAAAGAACTTGATATAATGACCCAAACACCTGAGAGATAGAACATGTGTTACGCCAGCTGGAATCTGTGATTGAAAGAAATGTGCCTTCTCTGGCTAAACAGTTATTCAGTTACAAGAGGGTTACATGAGATGTTATGAGAGCCTTTCTTTTGATTTAATGACTTTCCTTAAAATGAGTTTTAATAGATTGTTAAAAAGATTATTTTTAGTCTATTTTATTACTTCTGAATGAATTAGCTCCAAAATGCCTTTTATGTTTGAAGAGAAGTTGAAAGAGGCATCTGAGCCTCAATGCATCTTGGGTTCTTCAGTCAAAGAGATGAACCAACTTGGTCCTATCAGATAATGTACTATTGGTTCTAACTGTATGATTCCTAATCGGGGGTGGGGAGTTGCGGGGTGGGGTGGGAGGAAGACTATAGATGAATGGAAAGATTTATGGCCAATGGCAACCTTTGTCATAGAGTAGTCACATTTTTAATAGGTGCTTGCATTTTAAGAAGTTGTCAAAAATTGAGTGCCTGTGCAGTATTCATTTGTAAATACCCATAATGCATCAATTCTTTACTCATTCAGGACTTCCATTTACTTCAATCAAAGTTTGTCTATAAAAGAGCTGACTAAGAACTAAGGGCTTTGCCCCAGTGTATCAATATAAAAATATCCAAATAGCTTTTGTGCATTAGGAGCTAATGAACTATAAATGTAATTTATTTTAGAAAACTATATTTGTGTTGAAAGAACACCCCAAATTACCTGATATTGAGAATATTTCTTATAGTCTTGCCAACAGTCTACAGGTGAACAAATTTGACTTATTAATTTATGGAGGAAATGTTTGTTCCAGGGAAGAAACCTTGAAATTCTGGTGATCTTTTGTACCTCTAGATAGAACACCAGACAATAAGAGCTTATAATGGAAACACTCAGACTCTTAACTGTGGCATTGCTATGAAAGACAATTTTACAACTGAGTAAAGAAAGAAAATTAAGAAGTTTGCTGAGATAGCAAAAAACAAAAACAAGAAAACAACCCAGAACATATTTGGCCTCATGTGAGACTTCAAATGCATAGTCAGTTAATTAACATAACTTAGCGCTTACATAAGCCTTTGAGTTATACATTCTATTAATACAATTGAAATGCTAGCTGTAAGAATAACTCACTGACTATTGAAGAAGCTAGGGTAGAATATTATCTGCCGTTTGCTCCTTCCACTCGGCAAAATTAGTAGATGAGAGGTTTTAGCCCTTGCCAGTCTCATGGCAGGCATCCTCATTTCACTTTGTTCAGTCTAGGCCTTAGGGCAAGCCAGTATTTGCTGCAATTTTATACAATAATAGCAAGACAATTTAGCAGTAATGGATAAGTAGGGAGAAAATTAAGCAGTTTGCTGAGTTACAGAAATGGAGCCAGAAAATATTTGGCTTCATGTTAGGCTTCCAATTCATAGTCAATTCATTAGTGTAATTTAGTCTTTCTATAAGCCTTTGAGTGATAAATACTACTAATACATTTGAAATGCCAGCTGTAAGAATAACTCAGAGTAGTGAGTAAAATTAAAAGATGGGGTAGAGTAAATCCTTCACTTTCAAATGGTACCTGAAGATTTATTAAAGACTTTGCAAAAAAGAAGCCTGTCTGCTTGTTGTAAATGGAATTTGGGGGGGACACAGGACAGTGCAGTATCTACATTATATTTGTGAAATGAATGTTTTTACTCCATCAAAATGTTTACTTATTTTGAATTTATGTTTTGACTGATATACTGTGGGACATTTTATGAACAGCTGGGTGTTTATCAAATACAGAGTCTGCCTAGAAAGTTGGTGAAGAGTCAATAGGCCTTATTGGTTTGAATAGAACAGTTTGCATTAAATCTAATATGTTTGGTGTCTGAGCTAAATGTATTATTTCTGTCTAAAAATATTTTACATTTTTTAAAAAGTAGAAACTTTGGAAATAGCAGTTGAGTAATACAAAGATGGGGACTGGGATTTTCAAAGTAAGCAGAGTAAGGTAAGCTTTTGTAAATCCTACCCACATGAGAGCTATAAAAATATATGTGTTTAGAACACATTTTGCCACATAAATAATCGACTGAAGTGAGATTTGTTAAGGGTTAAGGCCCCAATCCTTTAAAGAGTGCCATGTAGATACACGGAGAAGCTTCAGGGCAACATGGAGTCCTAAGAGTTCTGTGTACGTTTGTGTGCTCTGGAAGGATGATCAAGTTGTCCTTTGGTAGGCGTTTTGGTTCAAAATGGGATATTTTGGCTCAAGAGCTCTCAAGAGTTTGGATTCTTTATTGGTTAGGACTTTATAGGTACTTTGATGGATGAATAAATACATAGGATGCCATAAAAGAGGGTCCTGAATGGCTATGCATAACAAACAGAATTGTGATTTTTTTTTAAGGTCTTATCTGAAAGACCCTTACACAAACTACGAAGGGCCTAATCTGCTTTGGAAGAACAAAAGTCTGTGCCAACCCTGCGGGGATTTGAACCTCTGGTTTAAAGGAGTCAAAATGTGAAGCTTCAATCACTCAACCATTCCCTCTGGCAGCACAATTAAAAAAAAAAGGGGGGGGGGGGGAGATAGGAGGGTTTGCAGCATAGGATAAGTAAAATAATGTGTCCAAGCACTGGGGGTATGAAGTGGATATGCTTACACTTATGATAATGTGTGTGTGATGCAGAGAGATAAAGCTCTCTTTACACAATGCTGCCAAACAGGCAGGACCAAATCAACCAAGTAGGCCTTAAAATATTGCATGCTTCTCATCTGTTCTTCACCCTCTAGTCTGGAGGTGCCAAAAAAGTGCAGCCTCAGAAACAGCTCTCCTTGGCTGACTCTGCAGCTTATCCTCCTGCCCTAGAGGCCCAACTCTTCCCTCCTCTTTTCTTTGCCAGCTGGCATGCCTCTCTCTTCCAGTATGCAAAACTGGCATTATGCTGCAGCTCCTCCCCAAAACTGGCTGGCACAGCTTCTGAATGCATGACAGCTGGTAAGCCACTGTTCTGGCTTTTCCTGCCCACCTGTCTCCAATTCCTGCAGGTGCTTTCACATTTACCTGCCTTCCTCTCCAAAACTGATGCAGTTTGGGCCTTGTTAGCTTACTGGTTAATAGGCAGGTAAGCATCATGGGGGGAAAAGAGTAATGATTCTCAAAATGTTTAAAGGATGAAATGAGCATAAAGAAGTTCAGATTATTAGCTGAACCGTACCCAAACCTCACGAGTCTGCAAAATTTGACTGGAAAATTCACAAGATCTTCCTTTTTTTTTTTTTCATCATTTGTTGGCATTTTTGCTTCTGGTGCCTGATGAAAGCTGGAAGTGTAGAGACACAGAAATGAAAAACAATGGGAAAAAAACATACCCAGCCTCCTTTTCCCCCTATCTCTAAAAGGTCTGTTTTGAGCCTCATTTACTCTTATTTTTTATCTTATTGAATTATCAGTTGAATTATTTGTCTCAGGTAATATTTGTATGAATTAAGTCAGACTTTCTGCTTGAGGACTGATGCTAATTTTCTTAGCTGGGAATGTGGCAGTATGGGATTTCCTCTTCTCCTGCAGGGGCTGCTTCCAGGGCAGGTCAGACCCACATCTGGGAACCTTCCCTGGCTACAGAAAGCTCCTTGGCTCCAGCTGTCACCCTGAGGAGGGGCTTTGGTTTCAGCTGTCTCATACACATTCCTGCTGTGGACAGAAGACTGCTGGGAAAACTGGACATATGGTAATTCAATCCCCATACCCTGCATCCTTCACTTCTGGCCTGCTGCTGGTGGTGGTACTGGCTTTAGAGCTGGGTGCCTGGCCACCTGGCTTCGTCTTTGGCTGCCCAGCTCTGAAGGCAGTGCCCCTTCAGGGTGACAATCTCATGACCCCCCTCCACTAGCCTTGTGACTTCTCCATCCTGACTCTCTTTTGGATTGAGCTCCCCATGGTAACAATAACACTCAGAAATTTCAGATCTAAACATCTGAAAACATGGAACTGACTAATTTTAAAAAAAACCCTGGTCATGAAATTGGCCAAAATTGACTGTGAATTTAGTAGGGCCCTAATTAGGAGGCATACCCTGTTAAAATAAAAGCATACCTTGTGTAAAAATGGGATGTGGTTGTTGAAATAATCTGTACTGAGTCACCTCTAAAGAGGTTGTTTTGTCTGTAGGTTTATACATGGATTCAAATGTTGAATATTTCTACATTCTGGTTTTAAGTAGGAATCTAGCTGTGTAGCCTAGTGCAATAAGTATTGGTTTGCCAGATGATGATTCTACAGAATTATATTTATTCTACAGCCTTGAGATCCTTCACAGCACGAAAACCAAACATTTAATATTTTATATAAACAATACAGTATGTCATGCTTGATCTCTATTATGCCCCTTGTCTTCATGAGTGCAGAGAAAAGGGATAACTCATGAACAGCGGTGGTTGTTGCACCGCTCCTGAGTTATCCCATCTCTCTTTGCTTATGAAGATAAATGTTATAACAGTGATCAGCCATCATATATAATATACAGTATATATATTTTCCTTTCCTCGTCTGCCCTGCAGGAGTGAAATGGCGTGAGATGACAGGCATAGAAAATTAAAAGCACTTGGAAAGTGGGGGAATAAAAAGATTTGAATAAAGGGAAACTTTTGATGACCTGAAAGTATGTTGTCAGTGAAACAATAAATATATATTTTAAACAAGAGAAAAATATTGTGGGGAAATTTCATCAAACATATTGGGCTGAAGTAATTCACTTCAGTGGAGACACAGCAGGGAAGAATTTGATGCGGGGTTTGAGAAAATCTTGTTTTTAGGTGAAAACTAGATCAATGGACTTCTGAAATAAGCTACTTCTGTGTGAAATTGTTTAAACTAGGAATGAATCAGCAATACAATCATACACTGGCTACTGTTGCAGGAGCAAGGTAAAGACTTGTACATTCTGAGCAAAGTAGTGAGTTTTTCAAATGTAGCCCCCAGTCCTACAAAACATTTAAGCACCCGAGTCACTCCTTTGACATCAGGCAGACTCCTCATATGCTTCAAGCTTCAATTGCATAAGGGCTTTGCTGAACTGAGGTCTTAGCAAGTATCCATTCTGACAAGTGAACACTTGTCTTTTTTTAAACATGGGAGAGAATACCCGAGAACAAAGTTAAATAGGATAGAGAAGTTTAAAAGCCAGATTCTTTGCTTATGTAAATGAGTGATGCTTCATTGCAGCCAGGGGAGTTACCTGTATACTATAGTAATACAAAGAATAAATACACTGATTTATATAGAGGAGCTAGTAATTTAGCCAGAGTTGAGTTCTTGCGTCTTGTTCCTACTGAAATTGTAACTGTTGCTTAATGTGTGGGCCAGCACAAAGTGCCCCCTCCATTGTACCAGGCCAGGTGTGTCTCAAACATGAAATCTAACAGAGAAGCTTTAATACTGTAACTTCATGTAAAATGTGTTTTGGTTGGTCTTAAAGAATGGAAGCATTTTTGTTTAAAGAGGGATCACTGGAAGCAGTAAGACTTCCAAAATACAGTCAACCTCTCAGATTGCAGTGTGCCACATGATCACAAGGATATGTTATAATTTTTAATGAGTGCAATTTCATTTTTGCCCTTCAGAGACTGGTTATATAAAGTATGAAATATGTGTTCCTATAAATAATCATTTGTCTGTCAGTTTGAAAAAGTCTAGTGCTCTAAAGTTTAAGGACTTCTAGAAGGGAAAACATCGGTGTATCTCTACACACTTGAGCACCGTAACTGATCCTGTACATGGTTCTGTTTGTGTGGGTATAACCCTGTGTCTTAATTCAAGCCCTGGGGTGAAAATAATTAGGATATAACCCATACTGTATAAGTCCCCTATGTGCATAATCCTTAGTTATTTCTTCTTTCTCTGGTAACAGAGATCAGAACTGTGAGTGAGGTTATCTTACACATCAGGAGGAATAAAAAATTTAGGGCAAAAAATGTAGGTATTACACAATTTAGCCTACTGCATCTGTACAGAGGGCCACTCGTTCAATTAAAGATACATAAACTATACCTACAAAAGTGTGCACGCACAATTCAGTCACATGCACAAATCAGGAAATTGGGTATAGAATTCTATTAACCCAAGTGCTTGTATGTATAGTTGCCTGAATTCCATACACATTTTTGCAGGAGCAATTAGGTACCCATACTTGCAAGTATTTTCTAGAATATTTGGCCCTTCACATTTTTTTTAAACCAAAAAAAAAAAAAAGTGCTGGTACTCAGGCAAGGATCTGGGGCCATGAGCGGTGGCGGCGGCAGGAGCCAGGGCCACATCACTGTGGGGAAAAAATGGTGCTGGTACTTAGTACCCCTGAGTGCCATCACAAAAAAGCCCTGGCCCTACATATTGTGTCTTAGTTTAACTAATTGCATGCAGCATAATAATCTAAAATTCCTTTCACTCAACTAATGACTTTCATCTGATATTCTTAAACTACTTTCCAAATATTAATTTGATAACATCCCTGTAAGTGAAATAGTGGTAGAGAAATAATAGTATCCCCATTATAGAGATGAAGAAACTTAGGCATAGTGATAGTAAGTGATTTGTCCAATGTCACACACTGAATATTAAGACACGATAATCCCCGAGATCTCTTGACTCAGTCTTCTGCTTCAGCCATAAAACCATTGTTTCTTTCAAATCTTCCAAATATGTTTGTTTCACACAAGAATATGCAAATAACTGATACATAGGACTAAAATCTCTTTATATATCAGCCACAAGTTTCTGAAGGAGAGCAATATACCTACTTGGTAGTAGGTTTATGTGGACGTCGCTTGAATATATCACCCTTTCAAACACATGAATTAGAATGTTCTTTAGCAGTATTGGATGCGGTGATTTGATAGGGGACTAAACAAATGTATTGTCATTCTTACTATACTTCATTATACATGACCAATATATACTGCAACATCTTACAATTCACGTGTAATCCTTTTGTATCATGTTGCATGCTACTTAGTGAAATGATATATATATCACTCACAAGCTGGTTTTTCAGCTGTGACAATCACAGAATCATAGGGTTGGAAGGGACCTCAGGAGGTCATCTAGTCCAATCCCCTGCTAAAAGCAGGACCACTCCCACTAAATCATCCCAGCCAGGATTTTGTCTAACCGGGCCTTAAATGTTTCCAAAGACGGAGATTCCATTGCCTCCCTAGGTAACCCATTCCAATGCTTCACCACCCTCCTAGTGAGAAAGTTTTTCCTAATATCCAACCTCGACCTCCCCAGCTGCAACTTGAAACCATTGCTCCTTGTTCTGTCCTCTGTTACTACTGAGAACAGCCTAGCTCCCTCCTCTTTGGAGCACGCCTTCAAGTAGTTGAAGGTTGCTATCAAATGCCCCCTCAGTCTTCTCTTCTGTAGACTAAATAAGCCTAGTTCCTTCAGTCTCTCCTCGTAAGTCATGTGCCCCAGCCACCTAATCATTTTCGTTGCCCTCCACTGGACTCTTTCTAATTTTGTCAACATCCTTTCTGTAGTGGGGAGCCCAAAACTGGACATGGTATTCCAGATGTGGCCTCACCAGTACCGAATAGAGGGGAATAATCACATCCCTCGATCTGCTGGCAACATTCCTACTGATGCAACCCAATATGCCATTGGCCTTTTTGGCAACAAGAGCACACTGTTGACTCCAGCCCAGATAATGTGCTTGCCTAGAAAAACTGAGTGTCACATGCCTATCTCTTCACATAGGCATTCCATGTGTCACCAAATCCTGAAGCCCCCTCACATTTTGTATAATGTGTTTCCATTCACTTGTATGTTCTCTCACAGGGTCTTCTGAAATAAAAGTTGCCTACATTTCTATTGGTAATGACTACTGAACTAAACTCAGGTTAATTATTAAGTGTATAGTATTATTCATATTACCTATAAGAGATTAAAAAGGTATGGATTAGTGTCTTGTATGCTATGGACGCACAAATCTCTATGGTGCCTGTGTGCTGGATTTTGCATTTGAATCTTTGATTTAGCCATAAAATGTATGAAATTATATATACTTTACGCAAATAGCTCTCTATTGACAGAGCACCTGAAGATCATGGTGTTGTTTATTCTGGCACATAGGTGGAATGTACTGTGGTCATAAAAATGTACTTCTGATAGTCTAGATTCTGAAAGGAGTATTTGCTTAACTAGAACATAATGCTAAAAAACCTTTCAGTTTAGTCACACCATGCCTCTTCTAGCACAGGTGCATTATACTTATGTTGTTTGTTCTAATTTAGCCTTTGAAGGATAACTGTGTCCTGACAGAGCAGCCATTTTTGTGGAGACCACAGCTATCCCTTCAGATATAGACGTGGCTCCAATTCTTGGTACTGCCCATGAACCAAAGCCTGAAGAACTTGCTTTTTCTTTTTTTTGGCTCAAGCAAAACTTCCACAGACGTTAACAGGAGTTGCGACAAGGCTGAATCTTATTTTACTCAATGTGGGAGGTCTTTTATGGCTCCCTGCTGGCAGCTCTATTCCTGTACCATTGGCCAACCCTCCATTTAGAGTGGTGCTAAATGAAGGAGACCCTCCCAACCCAGAGAGGGAAGAAAGACCATATGGAACCCACTTCTTTCTCAACAGCAGCACCAGTGGCAGCAGAAAGGCCCTTCTTTCTCTGGGGAGCAGCAGAGATGGCAGAAGGTGTGTCTTTTCCTCCCTCTTTCCCTGAGAAGCAGGATGACGGTATGGGGGCCCTTCAGAGCTTGCTTAAGTGTTTGGAGTATATCTGCTTGGGTGTGTGCAAGGGCTGGGCCTGTTACATTCTTCTCCTGTCACACATGCTGTTCTTGCCAGGGAAAATGGACCTCCAGAAACAATTGGTCTTAAGACTTACCCGTCTAAGAGATATTGTTTTGTGTTGTCTGCAGAGTTACACAGGAATCGCTGCATCAGTATCACTTGGTTCATGTTTCAAGCTTTTCTTCATAACCAAGAAGCTAAAATGTCCTCCTTCCCCTCCCCCCACTTTTAAATTAAAGCTAAGATTCCTATGTAACAACCACATGACTCCAGAATCTGGGACTTTGGCTAGGGTGCTTTTAGTGCCTGTGCCTTAATTCATCCTGTCAATTTTTGGCCTGATATACTGACTAGGTATTATCTAGACTTTCCTATTGGGCATGACATGTTTTGTTAGGGTTCTTTTGCCTCTGGATTGGCCACGCTGTTCCAGTTAATGTGGGAGTGAGGGCCCCAGTGCGTGTGGGAGAGACGCTCAGACTTAGGGAAGACCACCTGGATTTGTAGTAGGATTATTAGCACAATCAGCAATATCACAAACACTGCAACATTGCAAAATAGACAGATAATAAAGGGTGTCCAAGGACTCATATATTCACATGATGATCTGCAGGAGCCCCGTAGTAGCTGAGATAACCCACGAGTGCCTTATAGTCTGAAAGTTTCCCAAACATCTTCCTGGAGTATGCTGACAGAGTACCGACTTTGATAATGGATTATGCTAAAGCCCTCATATCTCATAAATATGCAGTAGGGATTTGGTCCCTCTTTTCCTTACCTATACTTCCTCTCCCCTACATTCCTAAGCTATTTACCTCAGGCATATTAGCATATGCCAACTAGTTACCAGGGCATTATTGTGGCTGAACATCTACTGATACTTCTAACCTAAAATATTGAAAGCTGGTTCAAACTGGTGTTCTGTGGTTATCGGTCAGCCATGTAGCAACAACTGCTTCATGCAGCACTCTATCCTGTGATGAAGGGTCACTTACTGGTTACATGCGTAGGCCCAGTTAGTCTGGCTAAGCTGTTTTCTTGCAGGGTTGAGGCCTGTTGCTTTGTCTATTACTGACTTACTCCACATGCCTATACATCACCCAGTTTATGCTTGTATATTTATAGCAAAATAGCAGGCTATAATCTGAATTTAAAGGCAACTTATTTTCCTGGGGATTGTCATGCAGAGAGGAAGAGAAGAGATCCCTCCCCCACACATTCTCAGGTAATAAGGATGGTCCCTGGTGTAACTCCAGGCTGATGTAATCTTAGTGATGCTAACACACCTGTATTGCTAGGTGCAATGGTTGATAGATCTGCACTGAAGTCAGTCTGTTTCATGCAGTTGCATGAGGCTGCATTCATGATAGGGTTTCTCCTAAAATCCTGCAGCTCCCCAGGTCTGACACAGTGGAACTGGAATCCTGTGCACCTGTGGATATGCTCCTTCCCTAAGTGGGTAGATATTTGTCATGTATCAGCATCAGTTCATAGTTCAGACAATTTTTGTGTTAAATATTTCTTTTAATTTGAATGGAAGCATTAATATCAGTGTATAGATCATATGTAAAAATGAAATAGTCCTTAGAACTGTTCTTTTCTGTGCTGCCATTTGGTGCAGTTGTGAGAATATAGAGCACTAACCAACTATTCTAGTACAGCACAGCTGCTTTATTCAAAAAAGAAATTCTGGGTTAATTCCACTTATTGGTCCTTTGGGCAATACTTATATGGGCAAATGGGGAGATCTCCCAGTGCTTTGGTTGATTTACATGTGTAGTTCCCCCTCATTGAAACCATCTCCAGTCCCACCCTGTATTAAAGTAATCATTTTCTTTATGAATCACTCAGACAATCCAGATGACGGGCTAATCTTTGGGTGTGGCAAGAAGGGGTGCACATAGTCAAAAGGAAACCTGACCTCTTAGGATGATATTTGCAGAGCCTCAGGGTGTTGTATTCTCAGAAATCCAAACCAAAAAGGAACCTTCAAAAAACAACAGCAATGGCCACTTCACAAGTTTAATATAGCATCATACTGATTTTGTTATAAAGTGAACATGTTAGAAACGTAAGTGAATCACCTTCTATCTTTTATTCGTGTGTGGAAGCTTGATATCGGTCAATTTCTACTGAGGCTAAGTACACACGAGAACACTTGTCCCGCAATAAGTTATTGCGGGACAAGGAAAGCGCTATAAATATAGCACTTTCTTGTGTACACACGTGCTGTTTCTTTCGCAAAGGAGCATTCACCGTGTGAATGCTCCTTTGAGAAAGAAGAGCAGTGCATGGTGGGCACCTGTTCTATCATGCACTGCCCACAGCCAGCCCCCTAGCCCAGCTGCAGGGCTTCTGGTGGCAGCGGCGCTGTGTTGCCAGCCCCCGCTGTTATCCGAAGCCCTGTGGCTGAGCTGGGGGCTGGCCTGAACCGGCGAGGGTTCGAGCTGGGCCCCCCCGCTCAGTCCAGGGGTTCAGGTGACGGCGGAAGCTCTGGCGGAGCTTCTGCTGCCACCCGAACCCCGAGCTGGTTCAGGTGTCAGTAGGCGCTGCGGCGCCCGAAGCCCGGGAACTGAGCTGGAGGGCTGGCTCGAACCGGCATGGGCAGCTGGTTCGGGCCAGACCCCTAGCTCAGTCCAGGGGAGCTGCCAAAGCGGGCAGCTCCCCAAAATACTCAATTTCACTGCTCTGCTAGAGCAGTGAAATTGACATATATGTCAATATCACTGCTCAGCTAGAGCAGTGAAATTGACATATTTGACAGCTCCAATGTCCCAGAGTGGCCTCGATTGGCACTCTGGGACATTGCCGGAGACTGTCTATTGCGCAAAATGAGTACACACGAGCATTACCACGGAACAGCTGTTCCGCGATAATGCTACCACTCTCGTTTTGAGTGGTTTAACTGTTGCGCGGCAAGAGGGTGTTGCCGCGCAACAGAGAAATTGATCGTGTGTACGCTATTGGCTTTATTGCGTGGTAAGGAGCCTTACCGCGCAATAAAGTGATCGTGTGTACATAGCCTCAATGTTTCCCAGACAAATTCCATGCTCTGAATGGCTAGACAGCTCTGGTTGTTTTGCAGGCTGAGGCTGGCCTGCGGTTAGGCTATGTACAAGAAGATGTATTTGTTCAAGAGGTCCAGTCATCACGCTAAATAAAATCGCTCCCTTTGGTTGGCAAATATTGACTCAAGCTGTTACGCGTTTCTGTATTTCAGCGACTCACAATGTTTGAGAGCAAAGCAAGCAAACAAGAGCAGGTACAGGAAGTTATTGTGATGTTTTGAACTGATGTTTGTTTTTCTGCTGCTGATGTATGTTCTCCATTGTATGTGGCTTATTACTAATGACCTTGTGATATAGTGTGCTGCAGTTGATAAGGCCAAAGGCTTTAATAGAAGACAAATACCTTTTACATTTCCACTTGAAGAGTTCATTTTAATTGTGTTTTGAAATATACTGTACTCTAAAGGCTTTCTCTTCCCTGTAATGTACTTTCATGAAATAAATTCCAGCAAAGAATGGAATGCGTAATGGGGTAGGGTGTAATGGACAGTTTAATGTTCAATGTGAGCAGTAGCTGTTAGTATCCATTCAGCATATATCTAAACAATCCTGAGATATGGAAGACAATTAAATAGTGGGCACAAATAATGGCTTCTTTGAAATGTCTGGCTTACTCCTCTCTCTTGGGGTGGAGTGGATGAGAAATATTTATTTGATGGCCTACTAAAGTTTCTCAGCTTTTTACAGTCACTGTTTTCTTACTCTTACTGCTGTTTCAGCAGAACTGCAGAATCATAAAGATAAAATATCTATATTCAATACTTTCTTTCTTGTGGGTTTCTGACTCTAGGAATTTTCAGTATGTTTATTATAAGCAAAGTCCTTAGTATTGTTCTGACCATCCTCCAAGTTTAGGTTAAACCTTGATACCAATGGAAAGAGCCACCCATTGTTCAGTACTCTAACTGAAGGAATATAACTAAAATGGTGGGGCTTGGAAAAAATAATAAAGGAAAGGCAAAACTAGAAATGCAGTTTAGAATCTAGAAATTTAGAATGATTAAATCGTGTCACTATTTGAAGTCTCCATTCATTCTTCGTAAATATACAAGTAGTCTGATAGGCATCTGCTTGTGTGCACTTCCTTTTAAAAAAATCTTCTTTCTGTAGAGACCACCATAAATCTCTCTAGGATCAACAGTTCCTGAAGTGTTTATAGCATGGTTGACAGTAAGGACACTGCTCCCATGGCCTGGTGTCTAATCATCAGAACAAATAGTTTCATGTGGTCAGGTACATCTCTTTGTGAGTTCTTTAAAACATGGCCAATAGTATTTATATGCAAAGAAATGATTCTTTTATGCCAGTGCACCTCTGGTTGTTTGAAAGTCTACTCAAGACACGTTATTGTATCAAATGTGATTTTTCTGTAACTAACTTTCAGGCAAAAATAAACCAAAGATATATTACATTATTGTTTTAACTTTTTCTTTTTCCTACCACTGCACAGTCTCACAAATTTGGTCCTTTAAGGGTGTCTAGACTGGCATATATGTCATCCATATGATGCAGAGGAGGGCTGCGGTGAGGAGGCACAAGTATTCATAGACATTCTGGAATTCTTGAGAGGGAGTCTCTCACATGCAGAAAAAAACAGCTTTTATTGAAAACACCACTACAGTCTATGAAAAGATACTTAGTTTAGATGTCTCAAAGTATTACTTTTAGCAACATCTTGCCAGGACTGTGTTCATAGAGAAAGATGGGAAGATGGATCATGAAGAGAGCCTACTCTTTCCTTTTTAAGGGCCCACCTAACTTTTATGATACAGTTCAGTCTGGAATATACACTGATACAAAGGAAAATTGAACAAATTGCAAGTTGGTTTACTGAGAATCTGTAGCTTGTTCTTGCCTAGCCAAAGTTTTGGCTTCTCAAACCTTCAAAGGATTAGTGCTGTGCTAAGTGCCTAATAGGAACATGCAGTCGAGGGAGTACTATTTGTGTCTGTAACTGTGTGTTTTGGCTTAATGAATGCTTTCAGGCTGATATGTTTTCAATGCGGCAGCAAGATTCTCTTGATTTCCCAACTTGCTAATAGGTGTTGGGACACTGCAGGGAGATGTTGGCTAATTATTCCCGAATCACTGAAGCAGATTGGGGAGGATTTAATCAGCCACGATACAAAGAAGATGGGAGTGGCTCTCAGGGCAATGGAGGAATAGTCTGGGTTGGACAGGTACTGAGAGAAATAACCCAGGAACAACTAAACCTGAGGCAAAGGCTTTGGTTGAAGTTCATATAGTGTTACTTTATAACTGCCTTTTTATTTGTGCCCTTTTAAAAAGGGATCATTTAGCAGCTGAATGAGAATTTACTGGTTTGCAAGGACTGCATGATGAAATTCTATGGTCTGTATAAACTGGAGGTCAGGCTAAATGACCATAGTTATTTCTTGTGCCCTTCAAATCTATTCATCTAATAAAGCCAGACCCAGGAGGGTAACTGTGTAATGAGTGTAGTTTTTGTCTGGAACTTCCCTAGCTTCCAGAGTTCATGATTAACATGGCTTTATTTTTCAGTTAAAAACACCCTTTTACTGCCTATGCAGTGTCTGAGAGTTAAAGATGACATCAACCTTTCAGATTAAGTAAATACTTTGGGCTTTTATGGGGTAGTGCAATGTTTTTTAATTATCCGATTCTGATAGAAATGAATCCAGATGAATTTTAACATTCCCATCTGTATTGATTTCACCCATGAGACTGTACGAGCACAGTTAGAGATTATTTACTGGCTTCTTTGTAACTCTTCAGGAACATTGCAACATGAGTGTTTTGTCCTGTGACTACAGGGGCTTATCAAGCTAGATCTCTGTTTACTAGAATGATCACTAGAGTACATAATTGCCTGAAGATCAGTAATAGGGGTAAGGTCACCCGGTTGGCGCGTCCTCCACAGAAACACATTGGCTATTAAAAACAGCTCTCTGTGCTTTCCAGGGCAATTGTCTTTTGTGGGGGTCCCTACCCACTTCTTTCAGAATGTGAGGTGACTTAGCTCCTTCTGTGGACTATAGTGAAGAGTTCCTTCTGTGCAAGTGGCAGAAGATCAGATTTTTTAGAGTAGGGCAGTTGAAAATAAACAACTTTTGTGCACTTATTAAAGAGAAATGAGTACCAAACAAGAGTCACACAAAGAGAAGAAACTGACAGCCATAAAACCAACCAACCATATAAATATGTTATGTAGTTATGGATAACATAGCTTATTACATGATGAGAAAAGACTGCATAGGATGTCCAAACAAACAAGGAGTCCTGTGGCACTTTTAAAGACTAACAAATGTATGTGTAAATAAATTTGTTAGTCTTTAAAAGTGCCGCAAAACTCCTTGTTTGTTTGGCTGACCTAGACTAACACAGCTACTCCTTTGGAACTTGCATAGGATGTGTTATTTTCTGTTTGTCTTCTTTGAATGAAGATCAACATCTCTTAAACTCAGGCAGTTAAATTAGAGTCAGTGTGGGTGTTCAGAAAAAGTCCACCCAGCCAGGAGGGTCAGCAGAAGACAATGCAGTGTCTTCCAACACCATGCTAGATTTTTGTCTATGAGAAGGTTAAAGTTTGCATTGTATCTTGAAATATGTCAGTTATGAGCTCTTTTTATTGATTACACAAAAGGAGTGGAAAAGCATGACTCAGGAGAGATAAGAGGCAATTATGAACTCCAGCTTTAATTTAGTAAAATGTAGCAAGCTTTGAAATTGCACTGAAATTCCAGAGATGGTGTAATATAATTTTCTATGAAAAATGTATTATAATCTACTAATAATTAAATATTAGATAGAAAGGTCATTTGTCTATCTGGACGCTATTCTCAGTGCACATGTCCAGTGCCATTGGCGTAATATAGAAAGTTTTTATTAAGTTAAATGATTCCTTACATACTTCAGTTCTCTATTTTCATGCAAATATTGCTGGTTATTTAGATGAAATCCTAAATGTGCTTTTTAATCCATGTTTCTAGACCTGCTTAAACTTGCCTGAGGACTAACATTTTAAATGTGTTTATCCCTCCTTTCCCTATTTCAAAGAGCAATTTAAACACACTGTTTTTAGTTCTATTGACTTTCTTTTAATTTAACTTAAGTAAAAAAAAAAAAAAGGGCAGAAGAGGCAATGGTCTCAGTGTTGTCAACTCATGTGATACTTAGCTTTATTTCATGGAGCTCCAACTCTGATATCAAAATAAACTTCTTAGCTTACTAGTCCTCTTTTTTACAAAAAAAAGTTTGACACTTGATCCACAACATCTCAAAACCCAAAAGGCAAATGAAAAGAATTCAACTAGTTATTTCTTTTAATTTTATTATGGAGGAAGGAGGCCTAATTAATAATTTCTGAGTACCTGAAGTTGGCTGAATTGCTATTCCTGCCCAGAAAAGATTAGTCTAAATAGAAAAAAAAATCAGACAAAGGACTGGGGTGAAAGGGAATATAAAATACAAACAGAATGAATAACTATGGTCTTCAAGCATCATAAAAGTGCCACATTTTATTTGCTTTGCATAGGGTTTTGTTGGGATTGGATTAGCTAAATGGAGATTCAGGGGAAGGGAGAGGAGGCGGCATAAAGGGCGGCAAAGGACAGGAAGGGGAAAGGAGGAGAGTACAGAAGACAGCTGAAGTGAAAGGACTGGGAGGGAGTAAGGAGGGGAAAAATGGAGTAAACAGCCAATTAGAAATGGGAAAGGATGTCCCAAAAAATAGTAGGAAGAGTTTGGACACTGATTGTTGTCCTCATTGTCCAAAGTACCCTACTGCCTCAGCTTGTCTCTGCTCCTGCCAGCTTGAGTTTTTGGCTGGCTCCTCCCATAAGTTTCTTTTCCCCCAGCATGAACATGGCTAGGGGTGGGATGAAACTATATGGAGTCTGATCCTCCTGTAGGAGGGCAGAAGGTCTACCCTGCACAATTCTAGGGTCTAAGCAATAGCATGTAATTCAGCATTCACACCTCTATGCATAGGTCTGTATCTCAAGCACCCTCTCCACACCCTGCTGCTCTTAATAGGCTAAGGACTAGTCTACTCTTAAAAAATTGACAAACATAACAATTTTGGTTAGGGCTGTAATTTTTTTTTAAACCTAAGATAGGTATACCTGTAAAAAGCCCTAGTGTGGTTGCAGTTATAGAGGTATAAAGGTGACTGTATAGTTAATTTCCCTTGCCATATGGGAATAGCAGTACTTCTGTAAGCACTTTTGTGTATACCAGCAGAACTACATCCACACTAGGGAAAGTGGTGTCACTTTAACTGTACTGCAATAAAGTGAAACGTATGTATGTGTAGACAAGCCCCAAGGGGGGCCCTGAGAGTTGACAAATCGCATCTATTGTAGAGTAGAGGACAAGGCAGAGTGCTTAGGACCTTATGGAGAACACTGTGCCTGTCATCCCTCTGTTACACCTAAATGTATCTCTTCATATTACTGTTAGTGTGTCTTCCTCAAATATTATTTATTTGTGAAAAGGTTGAAGGTGTGCAGCCATGTAAGAGACATCTGGGGCAGGTTAATCAAAGGAGTAGTTGCCATAGCTTTTCACTTTTAAGTATGTTTTACACCTTTGTGAACTTAAACAAGTGATTGTCATTTAATTTGTATTCAATTTTTCTCCTCCCTGCTTGTCAAGAGACTTTATGAAGTGGGTACTTTATGCTGGAAGTGATAGAAGAAAAAACAGATTGTGGTTTGAGAAGAGAGAGAGAAGCTGGTTCTTTGAAAGGAAGATTGAAGGAATGGTAAGAACCCAGCTAATCACTCCTTCCCTTCTCCTCCAGGGCACCTTCATGAGATTGAAGGCTTCTGCTAGTGGGAGCACCTTTTTAAAAAAAAAAAAATGTGGCAAGTTCTGTTGCTGAATGAGTTTGTTCATGTTGTTTTGCCACAAGGCATTCTACCTACCCCGCCCTCAGGCTACCTCCATTCCACTGCTCCAGCTTTGCAATGCCTTAGGGTAACTTTTGTACTTACAGGCACAATTTGGCCCTTAGCCTGTATTCATACTGACCCTTTAAAATTGCCTTTTCTATACCATTTTACATGTGGCATTTTGTGTGTGTGTGAGTGAATTATTGCTTTTCAAGCTTTGAAGCTCTTCACAACAAAATAGGCTTTTTAGCAGCATAATGTTTTAAAGCTCCATGGGCTTCTTCGATATGGCACCTGACATGGGGTCTAATCCTGGAGACACAAATGTTAGGAAGAAGTAAAACACTGATTAATGGCATGAAACCTTCATTCAGCTCAAGAAGCCCCTACCCCTTTTACTACATGAAATCAGGTTAGATTTCATTAAGAAAATGGTAATTGGACTTTTCCTAGAAGGGTGCACAGCCCAGATGGCTAGTAATTTGTGGCTGTAAAGAAAATTACTGGATTAGATTAACTGGACCAAAAAATAAAATACTGCAGGTATTAAACCTTCATTTTTCTTTCTCCATCAGGAAAACCAGTTAACATGACCAATGTAATATCTTACAGCTTGCACATCAGTTTGTACAGTGATATTACGTCAGCTTAACAGGACTTAACTATTTTAGTATTTTTGGGTGAAGACCTCCAATGAACTGCTAGATTTACAGAATGTTGTATTGTGATTAGTAGATGCCACTCTTCTGGAATCAGGAAATAATGTAGTCTTTGTCCTGCTAGAGATGTCGATCTTCAGATAAAACAGAACATGACTTTGGCTTTATTGTGGCACTTTCAGTGGGATAGGGTAGTACTCTGGCCATGTTCCAGTTTGGGTAATTAATTTCTGTGCACCCCTGTTTCTAATTGCCTTCATATTTAACTAGTATTCTTATTTACCTCAAGTCCTAACTACTCAGTTTTGCTATTCACAGTTGAACACCTGCTGTGTTCCATTCCAGAGATGGCTGTAATTTTGGGGGTAGATGAAATTATCCCTGTATACCCATTCCCTAGCTACCAGGATTGTTTTGAGTTGTGACCAGCTACTGTTTGTAAAGCACTTGGAAATCTTCAGTTGAAAGGTGCTATAATGCTTTGTGTTAATTAGTGGCACTCAGAGATACCACTTACATTAGTGCCTAACTATGCGAGGTGCTGAACAAACATACAGTAGGAGACCTTCTCTGGGGAGAAGAATCTGTATGCTAAGCTTTGCCCAGTTACAGACACTTCATTGGAAAATGGGCGTTATCGAAAACATTTTGTCATTGAGTGTTCTGAACTGGAGCTTGAAAACTCTTAATCTGCTGCTGTAGCTGGGACAATCTGTTTTGAACCCTTTACAGAAAGACCTTTGCAATTATATGAATTTTGTTTAAATTCAGTGCTAATTTAGATTTGATTGCTGTGCTGGTCCAAGTGAATGCCCTGGGAGACAAGGTAATCTCCCAGATCAAGGGAAAAATCAGGTGGGATCAGTAAGCCAAAAAGCATACACGGTTATAAAAAGAAACATTGGTGGGTCTGTGGTCTCTGTCCGTAGGTAAGCTACAAATGGAGCTTGGGGCCCTGAAACTGTGGATCCTTATGTTTTGGGGGTGCCAGCAATTCATATTGGGCCCTTTGCTATTGTCTCTCTGCACTTAAGGGAATTGCACAAACCAAATGTGGCATTGTGTGGAACAATGTGCATCACTGTGTATGTGAAGAAGAAATAATGTTCAGTTTTACTTTCCGAGTTAGCATGCCTCTCTGGCTCCTACAATAAAACTAAGAAAGCATTAGGAAAATAGGAAATGTCTATGTCAGGGGCTTATGAAAGCACTGTGTAAGAATCCTATATCCTAAACCAGTGAGCAGAAAAACAAGGCACCTGACAGGAGTAAGAGACACAAAGAAGTGAATGTCATCAACTGGGAGTTTGAAAGTGATGACTAATTTAGTTGTGCAGTGATCCATGTCGGCTTTAAAAACTATAGAACACTTAGTTTGTTCACTGTATTTTACCAATTCAGACCATTACATTGTAGGTTTTTCAGGGCACGGCTTGTTCTCTTTTGTGTTTATTATTCTTTGTTTCATAAAGCACTCTGTACATTTGTGTCACAACATACATAAATCTTGAAACAGTTTTGTAATATAGTCTGTTCTCCTAACTTTTTGTGTCTGGGTTATGACTTCTCTAATTGATTTTGTGACCTGAAGAAGACCTCTGCGTAGCTCAAAAACTTCTCTTCCACCAACAGAAGTTGGACTGATAGAAGATATTACCTCACTGACCTTTTCTCAGTGATTTATATAGTTAGGATACTGTGATGGGGACTATTAGACCTTCTCTGCACCCTGCTGAAGGCAGCAGTAGCCTGACAGTTCCTACCCAAGGAAAATAGACTGGGTGATCAACAAGGCAGTCCTCCAGAGACCTAGAAGAGTCAAGAGGAAATACTGACCAGTCAGGAACTAGTGGGCCAGTTAAGAAAGCTTGCACGCTTTTGCTCAGGGTGGAGCTGGGGGAGACTGGAATAAAGGAGGTAGGTGCCACAGGGCTCACTCAGAACCCAGGTGAGGGTCTTGCCCTGTGCACTTACATCTGAAGGTAAAGGCACAGACAGCTAAATCCTGAGTAGCTATTTTATTACTTAATTGTTCAGAGACTGACGCCAAGCTTATGGCGCAGGCTGGCAGACTAAGGCAGGGAGTGTCTACAATATGACAAGTGGCCCTGAAGGGGTAATTGCAGAGCAACCCCTGCCTCCCATAAATACTGCAATGCGAAGTGCTGCACTGGGAATGAAGCTTCCTTCACTTTTCATAATGTCGATGCAAGTTTCTTTTCTTCTCTCTCTCTCTATCTTTAAAATTGTCTGACCTGTTAAATGTCTGGGATCACTGGTGGCTTTCAGACAATTGTTCAAAGAAATCTTGTTATGGCTACATGTAATAGACAAGTTACCTCCTCCCTCCCTGCTCCCAAGCCCCCGCCATTTTCCGCTGTGGATGAGCACATTAGCTCTGCATCCAACCCTAACAGCCACAACACACTGCTTTTTAGAGGAGTTGGCATGATTCCTGTTGAATCACTTGGCCAGCCATGAATAGCAGATACATGATCTTCCATGGGCTTATCTTGTATAGCGAATTACTGCACACAGTGTAAACCTCATAGATGCCTCTCAGCATTAAGAAGTATGGAACCAGTCAAGTCAGGAATAGATGAACGCTTTGAAGATAATATAAACTATGTTTTCTTGTTTACAAAATAATCTAAGGCTTTTGTTATACTTTTTTATAAAATACTTTCCAGACATAAATCAATATGGCAGCACCCAAGCCCTAAAGAAATAAGGAACACTAAGTATAGTTTTCAGCACTTCATAACTACTCATTACGTTTATTTCCCAGTTTTCTTTGTTATGCGTTTCCTGTTGCTATTCAGAGCCAACATATTTTTGGCTTTTAAACTGAACCATGAGGTATTGCCAATCAGCAGGAAATATAATACAGATAAGATTCATATAAAGCCTTTTGAACTGGTAAAATCTCTGGATGGGAAATGGATGTTAAATTGTTTACGTTTGGCATGAGAAGAAAAAGTTCCATTTTTACATTCAAAGCCTTTCCACCTTTGTAAATGAAAACAAATCACATGGGTCATATAGTGTTCCACTTCTGTAAAATCCATCATGAGACTGATGAAAGCTTTCGTAAATCAGCAACTTTATCTCTAGCTTGTTTGAAAGTCTCATTTTGCAGCTTAAAATGATATGGCCCTTTGCCCTGTGTCTTTTGGAAAAGTAGTGTATCAACAACATGCTCACGATACAGTAAAAAGAGCAGTGCTTAAAGTACTGTATAAGTGTGTTGTTCTATTCTAAGACATATTTATAGTATTTTACCAACCCTGTATTATATTAAATTTACTGTATTAGTGTAATATTGTTACATGACTGAGCATTTACCCAGAACCTGTCTCTATTATTTGCTTCACTTTACATAGCTTGGTATGCAAACAATACCATTTCCTAAATTTAGGACTGGGCATCCATAACACCACAAAGTTATAGGACAATGATGTGGAAATCCTTGTCAGTTGTTTAAACATTAGGGGTACTGCAACTGGAAATTAATGAAAACCTTGGCAAAGAGGTGCATTTTACACCACTTCCTGAATGTGGCGAGGCCATAGCTTAGATGGATTCATGATGGTGGTAACTCCTAAAGGCAAGGCTCAGAACACCCTCACTCTAGCTCTAGGGAGCCCCACTTTTGGGACAGTAAGCTAAGTGCTGCCGTTGAGTGGGTTAGAGAGAGAGAAATAGTTTCTGACCCTTCTACAGAATTACTTCATTTTCCAAGACTGGCAAAGGAACAGTGGCTACAAAGGAAGTTCAAGATTGGCTTTCCAACCAGAAAGAATTGCAGCAGCTGAAGAAAACCTCTGGGATCTCCATGAAAGAACTATGGGAGCCGAAGATTAACCTACGAGCAGCATTACACTGCAGGGATGGAGGGAACACCATGCTCTGATTAAGTGTGTGGGTTAGGCTGACACCCAGAGAGCAGACTAATTTAGTGAGGCTTGGCCACATGCTGAAAGGCAAATTCTTTTTGGATGTCTTCTTTGGTAGTTTCGATGTCAGATCAATCTGGATTGAGGGCGTGGGATAGGGATTAAGATGGCTGGTGCCAAAGAACAGTTTATCTTGCCAAGATCACTGCTTATCAGTTAGTCAAAAGGGAAACAGTTCTTTTTTTGTCACTCTACCTGAAACAAAAGTCTTACTATAATGTGAGAAGACTAAACTATGCCAAGCCCTTCTGGCTGTAGCTCCCTACAGATATCTGTAAACGAAGTAACAACCATGACTATATATTTTTTTTGGCTTCTAGGACTTTTTGGTACTGATAATATGAAGTACTATAACATTTGGTGTAATCATAGATAGTGAAAATTCATGCCTGTATCCCACTCCCATCAGGAAAGCTGCACCAAGACTAAGTCTTATATTCCTAGGATAGTGAAAGACTGGGTTATATAAGTGCATTTGTAAATTGTCCAGTTTATTGCAATGAAATGGAGAACAAAACAGCACACCAAGAAAAAAATCTCTTTAAAATGGAGGATTTTCACTGGGCATAGGCATTGAGGAAATAGCGGTGATGTAGCTAAAATATTACAGCAACTCATTGGCATTAATTATCTTTGGCACTGAGTTTGGTAAAGGTGACCATACAGCACATGCTTTTCTGATGAGATGACTGCTTCTAAAATAGAGAAAAATGCTATAAAACCAGACTTGGAATATTTAGTCACTCATCTGAAGTTTCAAAAAAATTGTTCACACTGAAAAAACTTCTGCTGGAATTACAGCTTGCATACTTGTAAAACAGGCAGTGCAGAACAATCAACAGAGCAATAAAGTCATTGACCTTTTTTTCCTCTGCACTAGAGCCAAATCTTCTGAATGTTCAACACTAGCACTATTAAAAATAACTTGTTCCTGATGTGGCAGATGGACTGACTCCTCTACCTGATAAGTGCACTAGCTTATGTTTCTCAGAAAGAATTGGTAAAAGATTCTCATTTGCCTCTAGATTGATCAGTTTCAGGAACTAGTATCACAAACCAAAAAAGGATCCAACAGTGATGCTTCAAGCCCTGTGAAACCTTGGGTGTTGATCACACTTGGACTAACGAAAGCTGTTTTGTGCCACCGCCACTCTGAATTTATACAGCCAAATTTCAGAGTTGATGGATTTTAGAATGTTTCCACGCCTCCCTGCATATGGCCAATTCCAGAAAGTCACATCCCTCAGTTTGTGGTACTGTTAGTGAATATAGCACTCGGGTCATCAATGATTGTAGGCCAATTATCAGTCATTTTCTCTGTGTACAGGCAATGGGATTCCCCAATCCTGGTATTGGTCATGTTTAAAGGGCCCTAGAGTTGAGTCCAGAAAACCAGTTGACAGGAAACACACCTATATTCACATCCTACTCACTATTGAATTACTCTTTGTACTAATGATACCTTGTGAGATATCATTTAAAAACTCATAATTTGCTGGTCATTTTTGGCCTGATAAAATGTGTGTGGCAACATTGTATGTGAAGTTATCAGAGTCCACTGCATGGTATTTTTAATGCATGTTCCAAACTGAGATTGACAAACTAGTCTGTCTCAAACAAAGGAATGTGTGCTCTGCTTAATTTGCAGGGAACCAGTAAACAGAGTCATCAAGCAAGAAGGGAAACACAGGAAGCTTGAATAAGTGAGAAAAAAGATTTGGGGAACACCTTCCCACAGACTTTTTGTTTCCTGGTACCTAGCAGGAAATATTTTTCAAGAGGGGGATTGAAACTATGAAAAGGAAGGACAAACACTCGGAAGGCATTTCCTGCCTCTTTCTGCCCATTGATTTACAGCACCTAAAGGGACAAGGACCCAGCCATTGGACTGAAGTGTGGGAAGGGTTAGATTCATGACTAAGAAGTCTGGGCAGTATGGCTGCATCTACACTTGTAAATTAAGTTAACTTAAGCTTGCTTAAATCGACTTAATTTACCCTGCGTCTACACTACAGTTTTATTAAACCTAGATTTAATTCGATTTAAGGCTTAATTTGACTTTTTAAAGTCGAATTAAGCCAGTGTAGATGTGAGGTGGCCCTACAGCAATGCCCTCCCTGCCGGGTGGGGGGGGGGTAAGAGGCACAGGGGGAGCCTGGCATGCCCTCCCAAAGGGCAGGGCAGAGCCCTGTGTGATGCTGTCTGGATTTAGGGAACCATTTATGATATTATTTTCTATTAATACCTCATAAATGCTATAATCCATAGGAACTATGTCATGTTTGGTATCAATAGAAAGGTAGTAATTTGCTGGGAATGATTATATAGTTTATGTATAGGAATTGTATTTGTATTAGAAGTTAGGAATATGGTTGTTATATCTATACTTTAACTTGTGTGATTCTGGGGGAACACCCCAGACAGGATGTCTACAACCATTGTGTCCTTAAAGGCTCATCAGGTTTCTCCCTGGGCCCATTGTACCTAGGAGCTTCCATAACATTAAGGACACAATGGTTGTAGACAGCCTGTCTGGGGTGTTTCCCAGAATCACACAAGTTAAAGTATAGATATAACAACCATATTCCTAACTTCTAATACAAATACAATTCCTATACATAAACTATATAATCATTCCCAACAAATTACTACCTTTCTATTGATATCAAACATGACATAGTTCCTATGGATTATAGCATTTATGAGATATTAAATGAAAATAATATCATAAATGGTTCCCTAAATCTGGACAGCGCCACATCCTGCCCACATGCCCTGCCAGGGTCCCTGTCCCCCTTTGCCCCATTGTACACAAGGGGTGCCCCCCCTGCCACCATGGACCTGTCCAAGGTCCCCCTAGCCCCTACAAGTCGACCTAGGCATCCAGTGTGGACGCTCTAGGTCGACTTTGTAAGTTCCCCTTTAAGTCAACTTTAATTTTAAGTGTAGACTCACTAAGTCGACTTAGTTAAGTCGACTTAAAATTACAAGTGTAGACATAGCCTAAGATTGCTGAAAATATGCTGACTTTCCTATTTATTCTAATAATCAGAAGTGTTATCAAGATGAGATTGACCAAGTGTGAAAGGAAGAGAACTGGGAGATTAGCAAGTATATTACTACAAGAGGGGTCCAGTGACTTTCCATTCAAGAATTCAGTATGTCTCCATGGAAGGATCTTCTGTTCAGAGAAGATGAAGTATATTTATCCACCATGGGATCAGATACTGTCTCAAAGGACCTCAGGCAGGGTATAGATGTTCAGGATGACTGCTGTCCTGCCCTGTGGTGGGTTCCAGTGCAGTGGGTGAGTTCAGAAATGGGGCTGCTTGGGCATGGGACCCTAAGCATGACATTGCATGGTGTGGGAGTATGCCTCCATGTCTTGTGCAGTGTGGGGCTAGTCTTATCTCTTGCACCTATTTATAGTGAGGCTGGGGCTAATGGTTTGGGATTCTGGCTTCAGACATTGCTCTGACAGGGCCATCCCTTGAAGGGGGGAAAGGGGGGCAGGGCCCAGGGCCAGTTAGCCTATGGGGGCCCCAGACCCCCTCTTATAATGGAGGAGGGGCTGGGTGGGCCACCCTAATGGCCGGGGTCTGTGCTCCTGCCCTTTTCCTTGCCTTCAGCTTGCTACCAAAGGCAATGGGGTTAGGGGGAGCAGGCAGTGAGGGGCCTGTGGAACCACAGGGCTCAGGGTGGTCAGCCCTCTCACCCCCCCAAGGACAGCCCTGTGCTTTGCTATTCCAGACCATGCTTAGAATTTATAGCTATTGATGCCATACTGGAATGGACCTGCTGGGTAGTTTGGTGAGTGGTTTCACATTGGTTAATAGTTCAATAGTTTCAACCTCTGTATTTAACCACATTCTGACACATGTGTCTCTTTGCTTCCAGGGCTTCAATAAGCATCAAATCATGCTGAATAGTGGTGGACTTAAATATGTATTTAAGCACTTTGCTGGATCATGGCCTTAAAAGAGTGGTTTTGGATTGCAGAACAGGGAAAACCACTTCTGCAGAGAGTCCTGCTGAGGGTCTGCAGAATGTAATATTTGAGAATGAAGCAATAGTGGGAGATAGCAGCCAAGGAAAGTCCATGAGAAGACTTTTCTTTTATGAAGTAGTTCAAAGAATTAATCCTCTGCTCTAATACTTTTTCCTCATCCAGACAATTTCAGGGGATCTTAAGAACGGTAGTCAGTTAATTAACTTGCTTCTAATTTTTTGTTTTAACTTTTACAGGCATTACAGGGTGTACGCGTGTGTGTGTGTGTGTTTATATCTATGCCCATTCTATACACAGTATATAACTCTGTCTGTCTGTCTGTGGAGGTGTGTATATAGAATATTCTGCATATTTATGATCTAATTATTGTACCTAAATGACTTTGCTTTGAATATGCTGTGAATGTGTTCCAATCCTAGGTTAATTTAAATAATACCAGAGTTTCGGAAAAGGAACGGAGTTCCATGAGATTTTCTTTATCTGTGTTTCCCATCTGGCTTGCTGTTACAAGCATTTAATCCTGTGTTTGCTGCCAATGTTTCCCAGAAAGCATGATAATTGCTTGGAATTTGTATGAACAGTTCCAGTCTGGTGCACAATTAGGGATGCACTATAAAATTTTCATTGCTCGATTTAGTTGAAATTATAAAATGGATGGGGAATAATAATGACCATAGTTGTAGTCTATAAAAATGACTACTAGAAATTTGTGAGGGAAAACTTAACGTTAGCTTTTTTTTTTTTTTTTTACTCAAAAAAAATCCCATGGTAATTTTTTTTTTTTAAGTGGGGTGGCATTTTGTGACTTTCGTGCCCCTTTTTCCTCCCTTGAAGTTTCTAGTACAACTGAATTTATGTAGGTGGGGTGGAGTGGGGGGTGTGTGTGTGTGATGGGAAGGTGTTTTGAGTCTATGCAAACATGGAATCTTTCCTCCCTCTTCCTAAGCAAAATGTAAAAATATATTCTTCATTGTTACCAAAAACAGTTCACTGTCTCATCTGTTGACCCATGCCCAAGTGATCCAGAAAGACATATGTCCATTAATGATTGGCAGCTGGCATCAATATACTATAAAGACTGGCAGATTAATCAGTGGGAAATCCCTTATTCAAGAGTGACAGATCTGTCTTTCTAATGAACCACATGTTTATTTCTTGCCGCAGAGATGACTGGTCCTCCTGATTCTTCTATTGTTTGCTTGTTTAATCTCTA
Source organism: Pelusios castaneus (assembly GCA_007922175.1). Lineage (NCBI taxonomy): Eukaryota > Metazoa > Chordata > Testudines > Pelomedusidae > Pelusios > Pelusios castaneus. Next base: position 11,171,512 of record ML685776.1, read on the forward strand.
TACACAAAGTTAAATGGGATTTAGCAGACATTTGCCACTGAAGTCAAAAGAAATTTTTACAGTAAATACCATCCAATTTGGAGAATTTACAGCTTTCTAGGGAAAATTGCTACCTTGCTGGAGAACTGGGGGTATGTGGAGCTTTAATGGCTGAAAAAAGTGCTCTGAAAATTTCTGTTGACTTGGGAAGGAATAGCATGTGTTTCCCCTAGCAGCTGCTGACAGGGGAATAATAATGCTGGCATACATAGGGGGCTCCAGACACAACATTTAGTGTGTGGAGTGTTTTGTGGTACCCTCGGTAACACGACAGCCTAATAATTGGGAGAGATCTAGGCTAGTATTGTTTGATTCCTGTGTGGGAGGTTCCCTGTATCAATGAAGGAGCAGCCCAAATTGGTCCTGTATATCTGAAACCACTCGGGCATCTGAAAGTGTGAACAGAATTTCAGGATCAGAAAGTAGCTGCAAACATGATCCAGTAGAGACAACTGCAAGTAAGGCCTTGTACACACGATCAGATTATCGCGCATTAAAGCTCATTACCGCGCGATAGCAACAACGGCGTACACACGTGCAACAGGGCTCTTGCGCGTTAAGTGCCTTGTTGTCGCGCAATCCAACAACCACTCCGACGAGAGTGGTAACAGCTGTTGCGGATCATATATTGCGCGTTTGAGCTCGTGTGTACGCTTACCGCGCATTGACTGGAGTCCGGAACTGTCCCAGCATTCCCAAGTCGTCCTCTCTGGTCTCCCCCCCCACCCGCTCTGTGGCCGTGATGAAACTGTCCCCGCCCTGCCCCGAACTTATTCCCGGGATTTTCAAATTTCAAGTCTGTTTCACTTCCTGCTCTCTTCCTCGTGGAGTGTGTTTGTGCTCCGATCATCAGTAGCAATGGCGGCCCGCCGTGGAAGACGCGCACCCCTTTGGAGCACGGCAGAGGTACTGGACCTGATCAGCATCTGGGGAGAGTCCGCCGTGCAGGCGCAGCTACGCGGCAGCAGGAGGAATTATGACACATTTGGCATAATTTCTCGGGCCATGTCAGAGAGAGGGCATGATAGAGACACAGTGCAGTGTAGATCAAAGGTGAAGGAGCTCAGAATTACCTATCACCGAGCGAAGGAGGGAAACCGCCGTTCTGGATCAGCGCCTGCAACATGCAGGTACTATAAGGAAATAGAAGCCATCCTCAGCGGGGACCCCACAACCACTGCCAAAAGTCCCGTGGACACTTCAGCCCCTCCTCGTCCGGTGATTGCCAGAGCCGAGCAGGATGAGGACGTTGTTGAGGAGGAGGAGGAGGAGGAGATGGAGGATGACACGGAGGAAAGCGCAACCGCGTGTAGCCAGGAGCTCTTCAGCAGCCCCGCTGAGACGTCCACCCAAGGCTTGAACTGCAGCTTGTTCTCTGAGGCGGCAGAGGGGGGTTCAGGTAAGTTTCTCCTTCATTCAGCTCTGCTCCTGCTAAAATATCATTGTCTGGGGTGGGGGTGCTTGCGGGTCCCCGCTGTGCACGCTATTTACTCTGCATTCATTAGCAGGGCATCAATACAAGCAGTGATTGTAAAATAATCATCTGCATTTAGGTCAGAAAAGGTTTCCTCGATGTACCTCCAGAGCCTAATACTCAGGTTAGATGGGAGAGCGTTTGTGTCTGCGCTCCCAAAGACGGACACTCTGCCTCTCCAGCTGCAAAGCACAGCCCTGGGAACCATGGCAGCACACAGTGCAGCAGCATACGGTCCCGGCCTGCTACCGGCGGCATGTAGGAGATGTATTCTAGATGGAAGGGGCACTCTGAGGAGAGGGATATTGGGTTCCATCTGTGTGCCCTCTTCCGATTCTTAGCCCCCGGTAAGCCGTCTATTAGAATGTACCTTGTCTGCTTCAGCGCAGCGTAGTGTGTTGACCGCCCTGTACCTTCCAGTGGAATGTGCTACTGGAAGGTTACATTGGCTATCTATGCTATGTGTTAACAATGTCTATATTGTTATTTTTGTATTAGAATTGAGCTTCACAAGGCCGGTGTCTACCCCAGCTGACCGAATGAGAAACATTAGGCGGCGTTCTCGAAGAAACAGGGAGGATATGTTTAACGACCTGCTGAAAGCAACACAAGAATCCGCAAGGGAGAATAGAGCCTGGAGAGAGGAATCCCAGCAGAGGAGGCAGAAACACAGGGACGAACTGATAAGCGTCATGAAGGAGCAAACAGAACTGCTAAAGAACATGATAGCTTTGCAGTCCCAGGCGATAAATGTCCGGGCTCCACTCCAGACAGTTCAGCCGTGTATGCCTCCCACACACCGCAGTCCCTCAAAGCATTTCTTTGAAGGCCACCCTCCACCCCGGTCCAGGACC
>ML685776.1:11173978-11189750 GCA_007922175.1 Pelusios castaneus
CCCCCCCCCCCCCCAAGCTACTTTTACGAGACCCGGAGCTACACCAACCTGTAACCCCACCCCCATCTTTCAGGTTTCAATAAAAACAGTAACAAATACTTTGAAGAATGCATTTATTTATACACATTATTGAAATGATCCTAAGGTGCACCTCATGCGTCATGGAACTTAACTAGGGAAGGGCATCATTGAAATGCTCCCTGAGTGCCTCCCTTATGCGAGCAGCTTCTCCTTGTGCCACCCTAATACTCCTAGTGGCTGGCTGCTCGAATGCTTCCTCGAGGCGCTGTGCCTCCGTAGCCCACGTAGGGGAAAACTTTTCTCCCCTACTTTCACACATGTTATGGAGGACACAACATGACGCAATCACGGCAGGGATCTGGTCCTCCGCCAAGTCCAGCCTCCCATACAAACAGCGCCAGCGCCCTTTTAAACGGCCGAAGGCACACTCCACAGTCATTCTGCAGCGGCTCAATCGGTAATTGAACCGCTCCTTGCTGCGATCAAGGTTCCCAGTGTAGGGTTTCATGAGCCATGGCATCAGTGGGTATGCTGGGTCTCCGAGGATGACTATGGGCATCTCCACCTCCCCCACTGTTATTTTTTGATCAGGGAAAAAGGTGCCCCCTTGCAGCTTCCGGTACAGACCAGTGTTCCTGAAAATGCGGGCATCATGCACCTTTCCCGACCACCCAGCATTGATGTCCGTGAAACGACCCTTGTGATCCACGAGTGCTTGCAGCACCATGGAGAAGTAGCCCTTCCTGTTTATGTACTCCGTCGCGAGATGGTCTGGAGCCAAAATAGGGATGTGTGTGCCGTCTATGGCTCCCCCGCAGTTAGGGAATCCCATGGCAGCAAAGCCGTCCACAATCTCTCGAACATTGCCCAATGTCACTGTCCTCCGTAGCAGGATGCGATTGATGGCTTGGCACACTTGTGAGAGGGCTAATCCGACGGTGGTCCTCCCGACTCCAAACTGGTTTGCAACGGACCGATAGCAGTCGGGAGTCGCCATCTTCCATACAGCAATCGCAACACGCTTCTCCACAGTTAGGGCTGACCTCATGTTGGTGTCTTTCCGTCGCAGGGCAGGGGCCAACTCTGAGCACAGTTCCAGAAAGGTTGCTTTCCGCATTCGAAAGTTCTGTACCCACTGCTCGTCATCCCACAGCTGCATAACAATGCGATCCCACCACTCGGTGCTCGTCTCTCGCGACCAGAAACGGCGTTGCACCGTGTGCAGATGATCGGTGAAGGAGCTGAGCAACGCGGTGCTGTTGCTCTGCAGGGCATCGATCAGCCCCTGCTCCTCGGTGTCCTCATCTGACTCGGAGCTCATTGCGTACTGAGCAACAAGCCGAGATGTATTCAGAATGTTGAAGGCGACAATGGAGATCATAGCAGGATCCATGCTGTCGCTGTTGCGATTGATTGCAAGTGGTGCGTTGCGTCACTGCAATGTTGAAAATAGGCGCGAGTTGCTATTGGCAACGAGGAAGACGCTAGGGGAACACAAAGCACCATGGGAAACTGACACTTTACCCATGGCGCTTTGCGTTCCTTTCCTTCATCCCATGATTCATAGCGCCAACTTAGGGGAAAATGGAACGATGGGATAGGTGCCCAGAAGTCATTGCGCTCAACCGCGATAATGCGTGTAATTTTGTTGCGTTGCAGGGAGCAACGTGTGTACGCGTTGTCCCGCAATAAAGGTCACGTGAGTTTTGTAGCGCGATTGCCTTGTTGCGCTTTAATCTGATCGTGTGTACATAGCCTAAGTTATCCGGGTGTTGCAGCTGTAGTGGAGACAAGACTGAGGATTCCTGCAGCCTTCTACCAGTGTTAAGGTTTTTATGCCTCTTTCTCTGTAGTGTAGAAGAATCTTGTTTCTATATTGTTACATGCAAAACATTGATTTGATGCTCATTAGGTAAATGATTTATCCACTGAACTCTCACAATAGATATGTCTTTTGGGCAATAAGGAGTGTATATTTTACATTTTTTCTGAGTGCTAAATGAGTGCACAATATGGTCCTAAGGAAGTTACTAACTTAAGTGAGTGAATAAAGCTGGTGCTCTTTTATAGTCAACAAAAGCTAATATTTGTTACCTAATGCATATTTTCACTGACAACATCCTCTCCCAATATGAGTAATGCTATTCTTAAAGGATCTTTCCTTATTAAAAAGATTTTGAAAATATCCATCCATTATGTGTAATCTTTTCCTTGAAAGAGTAATAAATAAACCAGCTTTTTGTCTGGACAGCTGGACATTCACTTTTTCTGAAGAATCCATTTGTGCTGATATTCTTCAACTGGGCAGACATTGAGACTTGGGAAATTCAATGCTAAATACTTCTATTGTTGGTCACACTAGAAGTCTGGGTGTATATTTTTCCCTGTGTACGTAAAAGCAAGGTGGATAGCAGCTTTCATTGATGGGTTTAATAACTATTCCTTATTTATTGTAATGAGGCATAAAAAAATGACAAGCCTGGAGACTCAGGACCAGATATTGGACCTGCACTAACCTGAAAAGTGTTAAAAGGGACTTTGGGGAGGCTGTGTGAAACGTAGTCCAATAGGAAGGGGCTGCATGGTGGCCAATCAGGGCCCAAGGGCCTTATATAAAAGGGAGGTGCAGAGCAGTGCAAGGGGAGTGACCCCAGGAGCTTGAAGAGGGAGGACTGTCAGCACCTTGGACAGAGCAGTAGCTGGCTGCTGCAGAGCTGAAAGCCCTAAATCAAAGGCGGAAAAGGTATTGGAGCTGCAGGGAAGTGGCCCAGGAAAATCCACAGAGGAGTTGTGAGGGAGACCCTGTGGAAGGCTGCCACCCACACACACAGTGTCCCTCCCCCCTTCCTCTTGTTTGCCATTGGAATTGTTGCAGGACTGCCGTGGCCACAAGGGGAAGAGGCAAGAACAAACTCTGGAATCCCTCACAGTGGGGGAGGAGGTGGAGACACGCATTATGACTCAGCTGGAGAGTCAAATCATAAGATGGAGGGTCCAGTGAAGTCAGGATGGAGGGTGAGACACTGCAGACAGGGACATCTGTCCAGTTGAGTGCTGATTCCCCAGATAAGCAGCAGAGGATGCACCTAGGCACTTAAAATACCTTTGTGTGTTACAAATACCATTTTAATCAATGACATTATAGTGGGGCAAAACTGGAGTGATGCAGTGATTAATTAGGCCCTTTGCATACTTCTGTGAGCACAACATAATGTGTATTTTAACAGGCAAGTTTCTGGATGTAGATGCCCATTTCTTTCTCTTCTTGGTCTAGAAACAGCTAGAAGTAAAGATTTAAAAAAAATATATATTTTTTTCTTTAGCCATTGGCTTGTTGTATGTTATTACATTTCCCCCTGGCTGTTAAAAATACAAAGAATACAAATAGGCTTAAATACAGGAATATTTTATGTGTAAACTCCTTAATGTGTATGAGGAAAATCAAAGAGATTAAGGAGTATTAGAGGTCAGTGTTATTTAACCCACTTTAAATTAGTTTGATCCTTTGGAGAAATGTTGATGACAACCATCAGACCAACTTAGGCAGTTCTTTTGATGTTCAAGCCTCCTTATGGGCTTTTAGGATAAAGGCAAATTCACTGGTTTCTTACTTTAGTGTAATCCTGAGTTAGTCATCCTTGAACTTTTGTGTTGCAAGAAAATGTAATCATGAATTTAAAGCAAGAGCCTTATTCTGAAATTCATGGATACTTTACTTAAAAGTACATTGACACAATAGTCCATCATTGTGTTAAAACTTACATTGATCTTGGACTAGAACTTCAGTCCTTGAAACCTATATGCATAGGATAAGTACTAAGAAAAGCAGGATTTATTGAAATTTATGGGACAACCAGTGAAGTCTTCATCTTAAGGAAGGCTGTAAATCCTTGCATGTCATATGATAGTTAGCTCAGTTCTACACTAGAAACCGTGCTGGAACAGCTGTGAAAGTTAGGGTTGTGATAGTGCAGGCACTGTTTATACTGGCATAAAAGTTCTGTTAGCTTATTTTGTTCACCTAACTGATGTAAGCTCTACCACCAAGAGCATTCTTTTGCAAGTATGAACTGCATTTATGCTAAGACGACTTGCCACTATATTTATCTGCTATACAGGAAGAATGGTCCACTGGTTAGGGGCTATCTTAGGATTTAGGAGACCTTGGTTCAATTCTCTTTCCTGCCATAGACTTCTTGTGTGTCCATGGGCACATCGTTTAGCTTTTGTGCCTCAGTAGACTATCTGTAAAATGAGGTTAATAGTACTTGCCTGCTTCACAGATGTATTGAGGATAAATACTGTAAATATTGTAAAGTGCTTTGAGAACTACTGAAGATAAGCACTGTATAAGAGCAAGGTATTATTATACAGGTATAGCTGAATCAGCATGCCTTTTCTAGTATAGATTGGGCCTTAATCAACTTCCTTTAGCTGGCTCTGCTACATAATAGCACAACAGAGTTTTGTTCTCAGCAGTGTTCTGGCCACAATACCACTTGCAATCTTATAGCTTTTTCTGTTAGTGTTTTTCCATCATCTAGTAATATCAGACTGTCAAAGTAATTAAATACTAGACAATAATTAGGAGTAGTGAAAAGGTGTGATAAAAGAGCCACATTAACTGGTAGACGCTAAGGCCTAAGGTACCACAGTTTGCAGAAGGCCATTACAGAGTTTTAGCATTCAAAATAATAGAAAAGTAAGCTATTTCTTCACTGATTTATTTTTTAAAATATAGGGATGGAGGGAGACGGTTTCTAGGAATTTCTTTGAATGAGGAACGGTGTCAAGGCATACATATGGGAGCTGCAGCTGTGCCAGCCAGTTTAAGGGAAAAGCAATAGTTAACCATGCATAATTGAAGATTAGTGTGGTAAGGGCACAGAGAAGGATGCTGGGAGAAGGCAACATAGTATGGGAGAAGAAACTGTAGGAAAGGTCACTAGAAGTTCTATGTAGTAATTGCAATTTTATTCAATTGCCTCCTTAATCTCATGTTTGGTTTTAAATGTCTCCCGAATCCTCATCTCCACATTTTTAGTTGATTAATTTATGGGAAATCATGATGACTGTTTGGGGGAGAGGAAAGTCTTAATTCCTTTTAAAGAAACATTTTACTACTAGCCTTTGGTATCACAGAAAGGCAAAAGCCATAAAGCTAGGCTGAAGTATCTTCTAGCACTAGGATTATAATTAGGCGGTCTTTGGTGTCTGTGTGTCTTCCATGAATTCTCAGTTGCATAATTTACTGTATGTATGAGGAGAGGAAAAGAAAACGCTGGTCTGACCAAGTGAATAATTTTCCCTCTCTAATCTTTCAAATTTAAGGATACTGTAATTCATTCTTACCCAACACTTAGCAGAAAGTAGTGCCCATTTAATCTTTGTAATCCTGGCTTTGAAGCTGCTGCAGCTGTATAATTTTCTGTACAAGTAGCAATCACAGCAGTGGTTTTGATTAAATGATTACCCGTAGGCCCGCTCTTGAGTGAAATGACAGATGTACTCTGAGAGAGAAGGTGGGCGAGGTAATATTTTTTTATTGGACCAAGTTAAGTTGATGAAAGCGACAATCTTACACAGAGCTCATCTCTGCTAAGATTCCAGAAGACACTGTGAACTTGGTAACTTTCTTGGTTGTGAATTCCATTAGTATATTATGTACTATTACTAGGAATTATCTGCAACATAAAAAAAATTATGCAATACTTTCTCTGACTAGCTTTTGTTGTAGGTGCGGGAAGGTGGGGTCGGTAAAGGGGAAGCCTGATAAAGGTCAAACATCTCTTGATTGCTTGTGGCGAGTATGTGTGAGAAATTGTGCACCCATGTCAGCAAGTGCTGCCTCAGAAAGATCTTGAAGAGTCTGAAGATTTGTCTGCCTTTCTCTGTTGTGATTTAAGAACCTCTTTGACAATTTGCCAGAATTGTGTGAATCACATTGAACTTTCTTTTAATAAGAGGCTGACAGCCTGGTATCTGAAAGGAAATTCTAAGAGATACCAGCACGGGGATCTCTTTAAATGGTGCTCTTTGTTCGTGTGGGTTTTTTCTATTTATCTTCAAGTACCATTGTGGACTTTGGTATTGTGTGCAGCGATACTCACAATAATACTAATGTAGAGTGAAACATTGGCACTGCATAGCAAAACTGGTGTGAAAAGTTAAGAGAGATGCAGGCTTTATGGAGAGTGGAACATTATGCATTGTTACCTCAAATTCTTCTCTGTTTTCTATAAACACAAAAGGCCGTTTTTGCAGGTTCAAAAACAAATAGCAAACCTCCTTTAACACCACACTTCTTGTGTATGTTCATTTTTTGTGGAAAACACTCATCTAATAAATTCCCACAGCTGTACATAATACCCAGAAATACTGTCATCATCAAGCCACTACATCCTGGAATTGTGTTGCATGGGAACGTCACCATTTTAGTAGAAATTTGAGTTTATTACACAACAAAAATCATTACATTACAACTAGAGTTAAGCCGGATATTCTTGGTAGATAGAGGAAAAGTTATTTATGATCCATACTCTGTTAGTTAGAAATGCACTTCTCAGAAGACTATCAAATGTAGTCAGTTTTCTGTGTGCTGTATTGCATTTCCCCTTCTGGTAATTAATACAAGTACAATTGTGGTACTATCTATTTAGTATCAAACCTCCTTATGGCAATGGCCTTTGCTGCTGTACATTAGCTTGTTCCCTCATGGCTTCATGCTATGGAGTGGGTTATTGGCCTATGTCAGTAGCTGCAACTTTTGAAAATGGAAAAAGAAAGGAGACACAGAATAGGGTGAAAATAAGAGAATTGGTAATACTGTAATTGGTAATATTGTCTGCAGGATTACCTTCTTTCAGTGTGCTCCAAATCCCGTTGAAATGATGGAAAGATTCCCACTGGGCTTTCTTCAGGGACACATGTACATTCCATTTTCCATCATGACATGTGTCTTTTCACAAGATCTTTTATGTGCTGTTTTTTCCTTTCGGTGATTAGCAACACTAATCGGTTAAAATCTTTCTTGAAATTTCTTCTTCTTGTCTTGATGGGCCTTATTCTTTCAGAAATCACTTATTTAGCTGAAAACACTGTAAAACTAATACCTTATTTTTGCACAAAAGAGAGACACAGAACACATGTACCTTCATTAATTGTCTATGTCTGAGCAGGCCAAATATGGAGATGTGGGTGGCTGGTTGGTTCTGAGCTTCACATGTTCATTAGACAACACATTCTTAACCATAAGTAGGTCATTCTCCTGAATTGCAATTGTGTTTGAGAGAAGCTAAATCACAGGCTCTTTCCCCTCTAAAAAACAGCAAAACATAAAAGCTGCCTCATTAAAGATGAGTCAAACGGATAGAGGTTTCCAGGAGGGGGGAAAAATGCAAGAAGCAACAGACCCAAACCACATCTGTAAGCTGTTTACAGCAGTTGCTACAGACAATAACACAATTAGTCCAGTCCATGATAAAAATATTACTTCAGAACAGTCTAGGTACCTTGTTTTAGAATGCATTTCTCCTGTCAATAGCCACTGAAATTGCCATTCACATTATTATAAAAATTAGTCCTAATGCAGGAATGAAAAGGCAAAAGAGAACTATGAAGCTTGTGGAGTAAAGCACATCACAATTAATAGGCAAAGACATTCTCAAGTGGCTGTGCATTTTACCTTTTGATATGTTTTATTCAATGAAAGAATTTTGATGCGCACTAGTAGCAAGTGCTTTTTTTTTAAAGGTGCCGATACTCCGTCAGGGACCTGGGCCATCGCCAGCGGTGGCAGGAGCCGGGGCCTCATTGCTGTGAAAAAAAGGTGCTGGTACTCAGTACCTCTGAGTACCATCACAAAAAAGCCCTGCTAGTAGCTAGAGTTATATCTCTCCCGTAATGCTGATTACTGGAGACATGCTAACCATTAATCAAGATGTACAATATCTTGGAGCACATGGTTTTCTTTAGAACTTCCATGGTGAGGCCTAGTGCATAGTAGGTGGCCTGTAAAAAATATTGAGATTAATGTCTTAACATTACAAAAAAAGCTTCATTTAATTGTGAATATTAAGTGAGAGGCAGACACCTTGGGAGTTTTTCGCCTTTGTCTGCAGCATGGGGCTTAGGTAGTTGCTGGCTTAAAGTTAAGTAGAGTAAATGGTGGAATCCATGTATCTTGAAATCTTTAAATCATGATTTGAGGACATCAGTAACTCAATCAGAGGTTAAGGGTCTATTACAGGAGTGGGTGGGTGAGGTTCTGTGGCTTGAGACATGCAGGTCAGACTAGATGATCATGTTAGTCCCTTCTGGCCTGAAATCTATGAGTTTAATGTAGATATAATATTATACTATTTCCAAAGCTTGCTGGTCTCATTGTGCAAAGCCATAAATTTGCTCTCTAAAATTAAGGGTAAGCACACTGAGCTGTGGTGAGTAGATGTGGTAAGAGAGGCTAGGCAGTGTGATGGTGTTTGTTTTTCTTTTTAAACAGAAAACCAAAGCCAAATCTAAGCCACTGGGAACATCTCCTATGCAGCTATGTTTCTGGATTGATTCCCTATCCCACACTTACCACTTCTTGTCCAATAAGCCAAGTCATAAGACTGGCACATGCTGTCTTTTAAGACATGTTTTTAAGAGTTCCCACATAACCACAAGCTCAGATAAATCCTGTCTGACCAAATGTCACTGCATGTAAATAGCTCAAACCATTCATTGGACGACACTAAAATGCCAAAAATATTCAAGGATATGAATTCAGTATATGCTGCTTAGTTGTGATTTCTCCTGCTGTTTTCAGCATTCTTCCTATATTATCTTCAGCTGCAGCTGCCACAGCTTCAAATCCAGCCTGTCCTACTACTGTGGCATCACTGCCCATCCTAGTGATGAAATTAGGAATATTGTTCATAGTGGTTTCATGTTTGAGATTGAGAATAGCCAAAATAGCAATGGTATGTCACTGCTCTAACTTACTGCTTTCCCAATATGTTGTAGATATGTATTCTTATTGCTTTAGGAAAAGTTAAATGATTTAAAACATTGAAAGTAGGAAAAACATCTTTCCCCACTGAAATAAAGTAATTAATTAAGCGACCCAGGAAGACTTCATGAAAACCACCGCTTCCCATTTGCACATTAGGTCTGGTAGTTGTGGCAATGAATGATCTACCTGTCACAGATTTAGTGATGGGGAGGAAGTTTACTCATGCCACATCTTTACATACCACTACATCCAATACATAAAAGTGTTTCAGCTTGTTCCAGTAAATAAATAAATGGAGCTTCTTCACTATGCATTAAATTGGTTAACCCAAAATCAAGTTATGAACCACAAATGAGGGAAATTAAGTCACAATTATGAGCTGCAGATCTTTATGGAATGGAGGTGCCCCTTTCTGTGATGTTTTCATTTCAGAGGATAATTCAAACACGAAGCATCAAAATAGCCTACCCTCAGGGTATTCTGTTTTGTTTGATTTAAATACAGTCGTAGAATTACATTGTTATAACATTCCCTCTAGACAAACAGGTCCTTTATGCCACTGTTTTAGTCCAGGGAGCCAAATAATACCTTTTTTATTGCAGTATTTTTAGACATTGGATACATCTGGAAAAATAGTCAAGCAGATAATTAGATTGTATTAGCAATGTGTCTGTTGTGGTTTCCCTGATCCCAAAGAAGGCAGCTTTTATGAAGCACTTGGCCACAGTCTCTGCAAAATCGGCTGTGTAAATTGGCCCACACTAAGGCATGTGGAAAACATTTTTTTGGCTGAAACTTGAAACCATTCATGTGGCTTTGAGACAGGGAAGCTCAGCCAGCCAACATCAATAGAACTTTGTACTACAAACCAAAATGGTCATTTAGACATGTACTTTCATGCTCACAAATGCACTGAGGTCAAATATTTTTTAATCTTGGGAATTTTTCCTCTTTATACAGCCTCGTATTTCACGCAGGAAATGAGGCTGAGTATAACAAACACAAATCAGTGAGACTGACAGAGCATATTGGGTTCAAAACCCAATCTTTGACTCTAATTGCTCTCCAAAGGCCTCTGGCTCAAGGTAACTGTTGATTTAGTTCAGCTGTTTCAAATCAGCACTGTAAGGTCTTGCAAAGACAAACTGGTTAGGCCACATTACATTTGTACCACTGGATCCCTCAGGTATAAGTATAACACAGTTAGCATTTTAAAAGATTGCATTTGTCTGTACACTGCCGGCAGTAATTACAAGCAGGCAAATCTTTTGTGAAAGATGGTGTGACCTCCCTTTTGGTGAAAGAGTGATGATGGCTTCTAGTGGAGGAAAAAATAATGTTTCCATTCAGGGTTCAGGGAAGAGCCCCATCTAGTTTCAAATGCAAATCAATGCTGACAGCCATTTGTTGTTGGTTTGTGGGAGCATTAATGGCAATATCAGGGCAATTTATAGCCCTAAAATTTCAAGTTTCTATTACTTCCTGCGTGTGTGAGGGGAAGCATTATACCACCTTCTCAGAAGAGATATTGTTAAAATATACCCTCTCCCTGCATGAATTAAAGTGGTTGACATCCATTCAATCCCAAGAATTTGTTTGCTATGTTTGTGGCTGCTTCTCATAGACTGAGGCTGACTTCTCAGCAGGGACAAGCCTGATGGATTACTCAGGAATGTATAAATCTGTTTGGTATTATGTTCTGTTGTTATTCTTAGCAATTTAGGTACTGAAGTGTGATTTATACCAATATATACGTCTGTCTACAATTGAAATTTGCATACCGAAGATCAAATTCTACTGTAATGGAGAATAGGGAATTAATACCACACTTGTTTTTTAACACACAAAGTGCAGCTTTATAGCTTAACCCTCACTGGACCAACTAGGGTCTGCTCAAGGTCCATATGTGTTAGACCTGCTCAATTGGTCTGGTCAAGCTGCATCTGTTATCATAGGATCTTAGTGGGGAAGGAATGTGGTTCTCTAGACCACCTTTCTCTTCTCCCAGTACTGTGACCAGATGATCCCTCAGTACTGGACCCTGCTTATAAGTTCGACTGACAGTTTGGGGAATGGGACATGATTTCTGTTTTTGGCCCGGTCCCAACATGTCTTTATACTGGAAGGGGAACACTGACAGGGTGGTGCAGAACTAGCTACTCTGGCTTTCTGCTACCTTCCAAAGGGGTAGCCGTGTTAGTCTATTGTAGAAAGACAACAGAGTCCTGTGGCACTTTTAAAGACTAACAGATTTATTTATTTATAAATTAAATCTGTTAGTCTTTAAAAGTGCCACAGGACTCTGTTGTCTTTCTGCTACCTGGGATTTTACTCTGCCAGTGGAATCCCCAGCTGCCCTGGTAGAGCTGTTTTCTCATTGCTTTGCCCTGCCTGAGCAGAGCTAAACAGCTAGAGAGGGAGCCTAGGATCTGGGTCCGTTAATTTAGATGTTACCAGGTATAAGCCAGAAAAACAAACAGAGTCCTGTGGCACTTTTAAAGACTAACAGATTTATTTATCGCATGAGCTTTCATGGGAGAAAATCCCAATTTGTCAGATGCTTTGAAGATGGGAAATTTACAGAATGGGAGGAAATTAAATGCAGGGAAGTGTCTGACATAGGATCAGGTCAGGATGTAACAGCAAATCAAAATAGATGTTAGGGCAAACACCGGGTAACAGCACATAGAGGACGGTGAGGTCAAATCACCTGTAGTAATGGGAGAAAAATCCGTAGTTTAACCCCAAGGCAACTGAGTGGAATTTGCATATACATTCGAGTTCTGCAGTTTCTCTTTGAAGCTGTGATTTATTATTCATCTGTTTCAACATAGCTATTAGCAAGTCGTCAATGGAGTGAGCAGAGAGATTGAAGTGTTCCCCTATTGGTTTTTGAGTGTTGCAATTTCTGATGTCAGATTTGTGTGCATTTATTCTTTTGCACAGAGACTGTACTGTTTGTCCAATATATAAGGCAGAGGGGCATTTCCGGCACATGATGGCATAAATCACATTGGTGGATGAGCAGGTGAACGAGCCCTTGATGGAGTAGGTGGCTTGATTTGGTCCTGTGATGGTGTCATCAGTGTAGATATGAGGGCAAAGTTGGTAGCATAGTCTGTTGCAGGGATATGGTCCTGCTTTAATGTTTCTGTTGTTTGATCTGTAGTTGCTGGTGAGTTTCCTTTTAAGGTTGGGGGGCTGTCTGTAAGCGAGGAGAGGCCTGTCTCCCAAGGCTTGAGAGAGTGAGGGATCGCCTTGAAGAATAGGCTGTAGAACTTTGATGATGTGGTGAAGACATCTGACTTGGGGGTTGTAGGTGGTGACCAACGGCGTTCTGTTGTTTTGCTTGGGTTTCTCCTGCAGTAGTTTACCTATGGGTTTCCATCTGGCTCTGTCAAACTGTTTCTTCACTTCTGCAGGTGGGTACTGTAGTTTTAAGAATGCTTGATAGAGATCCTGAAGGTGTCTGTCTCTGTCTGAAGGATCAGAGCAAATGCGGTTATATCTTAGAGCTTGACTGTAGATAATGGATTGTGTGGTATGTCTTGGATGAAAGCTCGAGGGATAAGGCAGACATATATACATGTAGGTGACAACATCCATGTTTAATTTTTACTGCAAGTTCTGTACCTGCACAATAGTGCACAATGCAGTTTTCCTGTGGTTATGTACCTAATGAAAGATGTCTCTTTTACACTAAATTGCATGTGATGAGCCAGAAACCTGATTCTCTCCCCCTAATTTCCTTGCATGCTGGCAAGGACTTTGACTGCCCATTTTCATTTTCTCTGGTATAATCTCCTTGCAAGGCTGGCCCAAGGTTTTTTGGTGCCCCATATGAACTATGACTTTGTCACCCTGCCCCACCCCCCAATGACTGGCCAACACTGATTGAGAATGACTGAGCTGCCAGACCGCACCCCCACACAGCAAACCCAGGCGGCACTCTTATGAAGCTATGTCGTGACACATTTTAACTATTTTCTTACACAGCTGTGCTCCACAAAAGGGGCGTTGCTACACACAGGAAAAAGATTTGGGGCACAGGTGCCCAAACCCACCCTCCTCAGGCCCTCCCAACTCCAAGCCCATGTGCAGCACAGGGGAAGCCCCACCACACACACTCTCCTTCTGGACATGGAGCACAACACCATGGGGCCAGACAGACCCCCCCAAACTCCCTTTGACTCAAGAAAGAAGTCCATGAGCCTGGCACAGAGGCCCAGATAGCTCCCCCCACCCCCAATACCGAGCCAATGGAGCCAGCAGCATCAGCGCCTCATATAGAGCCTAGTGGGGCTGCCCATGTCTGGAGCCGACATCCTGGCCTGCCTCCCTCCCAGCCCCGTGATGGAGCCAGCGGGTCCAGAGAGCAGGCACAGCTCTCCCCACGCTGAGCCTAGCACAGAGCCAGCAGCTGAGAAGCCCCTTTCTCCATCTGTGCCACATAGCTACCATCTCCATTTAATGGGTAGGGAAACTGAGGCACATATCACAGAAGGCACTTGAATTCCCTCTCCATAAGATTATGCCCTGCATCCATAGTAGAGCAGAGAATAAAGAGCAGGAGTCGCGACTCCCAGCCTCGTGCTCTATCTAACCAGTAGACCCCACACTCCACCCAGAGCAGCAAATAGAACCCAGGAGTCCTGATTCAACCCAGTCCCACACTCTGTCCTTGGTCTATTCTTTGGTCCTTCTCTCCTCCTTTTCCTCTCTTAACCCCAAGAACCAAGCTGGGGGCTGTCTCACCTGTAAGAGCTTTTGATATTTGGGGACCCTGGTGGTACGTGGGAGGTCTGTGACGTGACTGTGGGAGGACAAAAGTGATAAGAGACCAGAATAGAGTGAAATCACTCACACACATCCCAGATCCCAGTCATGTCTAGTGGCATTTGCATCCCGTTTCCAGGTCAAAGCTGCTTTCAAATCCAAGGCAAGTTCATGGTGTGAACCACCCATCAACCCCAGAGATGCCCACTGGGCGTGGTCCTGTTGTCACGGCCCTGACACTAATGCAATCACTCCTGCTTCACACCAGGCAAAAGCAAAATGAGAATTATCATTCTGGGTTCTGGATTAAGGCCATCATTTACCTCCAGAAAGTGTGTGTTTTGGGGTCTTCCCCTCCCAGACCCTGGCAGGAGTGTGTAAATGCCAATACAAGGCCAAAGGCAGCAGAGAAGCAGTCCCCACAAATCCAGGCTGTGGGTCAGGACTCCTGGGGTGCATCTACACTTGTAAATTAAGTCGACTTAAGCTTGCTTAAGTCGACTTAATTTACTCTGCGTCTACACTACACTTTCCTTAAGTCGACTTAAGCAAACTGCTTAAGTCAACTTAAGGAAAATTAAGTCGACTTTACTAAACCTGGTTTAAAGTCGACTTTAGGCTTAAGTTTACTTTCTAAAGTCGACTTAAGCCAGTGTAGACCGGGAGTAGCCCTGAGTTGACTTAGAGCTCTCTAGGATTCCCCCACTGCTCTCCCTGCTGGGGGGGGTGGCACAAAGGGAGCCTGGCATGCCCCCCCACAGGGCAGGGTAGAGCCCTTCCCACCCTGCCCCTACAGGTACAATGGGGCAAAGGCTGAGCTCCCTGGCAATTGGCAAGGGGTGCCCCGCCCCCACCACCGTGGACCTCTCCCAGGTCCACCTAGCCCCTAGAAGTCAACCTAGGCATCCAGTGTGGATGCTCTAGGTTGACTTTGTAAGTTCCCCCCTAAGTCGACTTAATTTTATAGTGTGGACATGCTAAGTCGACTTAGCTAAAGTCGACCTAAATTAACAAGTGTAGACATAGCTGTTCCTGCGCTGGGCAAGGAGTGGGATCTAATGGGCTAGGGCAGGGGAAGAGGACTCCTCCCCCCCCACCTTATCCCCATGGCTTCCCCAGCAGTGCCCCTCTACATCCCTGCTTTGGCTGCCAGGGCCTGGGGGAGTCAGCAGCCCCCCCCCATCATTTCCCCAGCAATGGTAGGGGGACATATGCCCCCTCCCACCTGTTGCTGGAGCCAGGGTAGGAGTCAGTCATCCTGGAGCGCTGCCCTCGCACATGGTTTCCCCACCCAGCAGGTGGCAGTGGCAGGATCCTTTTTCCCCCTGCTGTGCCTACCTTCTGCTGGTGCCAGTTTGGATGGGTGGTCGAGTTAGGTCAGACATGGGCATCATCCCCCTGCTTTCCCCAATCAATTAGGACTTTTGGCCCCACCTGAGCTCCTGACTCCCACATGGCTGGGAGCTCCCTCCTGTCCAGCACTTCTGTCTGGCCAGCCAGGGTTACCACCATTACTGCACACCCCACTCCCCAGCTTTTAACTGGCCCACTGAGGCTATGTCTACACGAGAAAACTTGTCCCGCAATAAGTTATTGCGGGACAAGTAAAGCGCAATAACCATTGCGCTTTCTCATGTACACACGTGCTCTTTCTTTCGCAAAGGAGCATTCAACCTTGGAATGCTCCTTTGTGAAAGAAGAGCAGTGCATGGTGGGCACCTGTCCCACCATGCACTGCCCACAGCCAGCCCCCTAGCCCAGCTGCAGGGCTTCCGGTGGCAGGGGGGCTGCATTGACAGCCCCCGCTGTCACCCGAACCCCAGCACAGCTCCCGGGCTCCGGGACTCAGCCCCGCCGATGCACAGAGCCCGGTAGCGGTGCTGGGTGGCCGGCTCGAATCCGAGCCAGTCACCCAGCACCGCTCCGGGCGGGGCTTTAAACCCCGGCTGCAGCAGAGTCCCGGAGCGGTGCAGGGTAACC